>JAQFXT010000181.1:0-62844 GCA_034683725.1 Strigamia crassipes
GCTGTCCAATGGCGCCCAAACATATTTCAATTTTCTTTTTAAATTTAAAAAATATTCATAAATAAATGTTTTTTTTTTTTTTTTTCTTTCTTTAGTTTTTATTTTATTTATTTATTTTTTTTTTTTAGAATTTTCTTTTCCAACTATTTTGTGGAGGAAAATGTGTAAAGTCATAAGACAAGTTGAGTTGATCAGGCTGTTGAGTTGGTGCCAAATGTGTTTGGCACTTGGCCACCAGGATAGCGCTGCAGTCTTCAATATTAGTGCGTTGCCTGGCATCCATTCTATTTGTCCCCTGAGCCTTCTTTCCTGAAGAAGTTGTGCTGTTTTCTATGAGGGGAGCGGGTTGGGGTGTTTAATTTCTTCATACGTGCGTCTCTCCTATTCTCGCTATTTTCTACGTGGATCTTTCTCGAGAGATTGAAGGATTCCTAAGAGACTCGTAAAGCGCCACCACCTAGAGAGACGGGAAGAAACATCGTGCATTACTGCTATATATTGCGTGACATGGACACTGCTGATGCAAACAATCATCATGTCTCGTGAGCGTGCGGTGAAGAAAAGACATACCGTGAGGCTTAACGTAAAATATGCACTAACTTACTATTTTGCACTTTGAACATTCATTTTCTGGTGCGCAACTGTCAAGCTAAAACCCATAAGTAAACTATTTACGACGGATTTTTCTCTCTTTTTACTTAGAAAATCCTGTGATTCACTTCAATTTTAAAATAATAAGAATAGACTTCTTTTTCACCGAGCATTTCGCTCGAAAGATTCATGTTTTCACATTCCTCGGCTTTCTAATAATATTTTTTCTGATCACATAATAATTGGTTACAATAAAAAATTCAATTTTTTTGTATCGTATTTATTTTCGTTGAACTTGTTTTTGTTCTTGTCTGAGCTAAACGGTCGACTTTTTTACAGCCCATAATCCGAACGAGAAAACGTCCAAAACAATAATTTTTTTTTTGTCGGGGTCTGGAATAATAAGGTTTTCCATCAATTTTTCGGGGAAATTGCTGTGTGTTTTTATTTCTTCTATTCCTCCTTCCAAATCTGTTAAGAGTAAACTTACTCGACGCAACCAAATTGTACTTGGCCACATCTGCGCTTCGGACAATGGGCAACAGGCTGCACCGGTGCTGTTTGCAAGCACAATCTGTTTTTTATGAGTCTATTTTGAGTCCCTTCGCTTTTTACCTGTGCAGACCAGAGCTGGAAAGCAATCCGAAACGCACGTGGGGAGTGTGCCCAAGTAGATATGGCCTAGCTTTTTTTCTTTTTCTTTTCTTTTTTTCTTTTACCTACATAACTACACGCACGAAATAAGCATTTCATTCCAAGCACTGCTGGTAGTGCTGCTGCCATTGAATAGAGAGAGGAAGAGTAAGTTTTTTTTATAGGAGTACGCTCGCTATTGCGGATTGCCTGTGAAAATGACGTTGTTATTTCTTGCGGGACGACTAAGTGTTATTTCTGATTTTAGAACTCTTATAAAAGCAAAATAAAAACGGGATGAGTTAAATGAAAAGAAAAGAGTCAACGGCTAAAAGTTTGAATCATTTATTGTGAAACATTAAACGTGCAGAAGGCTTCGTGTTGAATTTATTCCATTTTTTTGAAGGTGTGTCGATAGCGTATCTGAAATGAAAAAGGCTGACCGACAAGAATTGAATAAAAAGTTTCATTATATTTCCTTTTCTATCTGCCAATAAAATTTGATGGATACAAAAACATGGCTGGCACATGCTGGCAGGCACACAACGTTTGTATAATACTTTCTCTATATCCATCTTACACTCTTAATTTCCCGTTGGCTCCACACCCACTCAGCATTGACGGATCCATTAATATAGCTACATCTAGTCTCTAACATTTCATCAATCAAAACGGAGAGGAAAAAAGTATTGACGCTTATGTTATACCTACGTTATTGAAGATGAATTGTTGCCATGGGCGAACAACATGCCGTAGATGATCCCACATACTTTATGATGTTCATTCAAAATGGACTTACACTTAATCTCTTCTTTCCCGTCGTGGAAAAATCTTTAAATTATATTTAAAGTTTTCAGGATTTTGTCAAATGAAATTACAAATAAAAGTAATATTTTTTTTCTAGTGCGTAAAATATGTATTTTAAATGAATTTATTTTTAAAATGGATTTCACTTCAGATATTTACACCAACTTACTAGTTAGTGCTCTTTTGTTAGTGGTGTAGACTGATAAGGGCAACTTTAAGGCAGAGTTCTATTCGGTAACAAAAATTGTTTTGACACGAGTCGACGGTGTGGCTAGTAGTACCGAATGCAACATTGACCAGATTACTGTAATCATTTTGAACGCATTGTCAACGTTATTTGTAGAATTTGATACGCAAATTTTGGGTTTAGGGGATCGATGTGACCGGGTTATTGGGATGGAGCTTGAAATCGGATACAACCAGACGGATAATCAAGCTGAATTGAGGGTTTTAGGCCGGATGCAAAGGGACATAAAGGATAGAAATAATTTATCATATGTATCACGCGATTATTTTCCAAATTTTGTGGAGTTGTTGTTGAAAAAGATCTATATTCTATACAGACGGTATGTAAACATCAACTTTCGTTTTTTTTAAGTGTCGTGCACAATTATCTTTTTGATGTTCCGAGTACAATATCGAGATTTTTGTTGTCTGGACTTTACTTTTAGTTTTATGCGTTTTTTCTTCGTTCTACGGTAAATTACTCCCAACTGTCAGTCAGGTTGGCAGCTTTTAAATTCTGCGGAACTTATTTGTTTTCATAGGGAGGAAAAAGAAGATTTAATGTTTAATAAAAGATAGGAATTGCCCTGCCATCTACAAATGTCTCATTGCGTCGTAACCATAACACCAGTTCTTTAGAATGCTGGCCTGCATGACCTGTGGTAACAAATGGAAGCCAACTTTTGAGTTGCAGCTTTGGCTGTGGGTGTGGCTTAAACCAGATGGGTTGGAAAAGGGGGTCATTACCCGCCTACCCTTCTTTCTGTTTTCCAACAGTGATTTCGTTGCCAAATTGTTGGCTGATCGGACCAACCGTTAACTTCATATCATATCTAACAACTGAACACAACGAGTAATTTGTTCCCTTCTTTTTATTTATATAATCAAATTACATTTTCTAATTTTTTTCCCTTCATTATTTCAACTGCTGTCTGCGGTTTAGAGTATAAAAGTTAATTTTTAAAAGTTAAAAAAAAATTAAAATGGTAAGATAGTGTTGGCTTTCATTAGTGTTTTTAATTGCAATCATTACAAGGTGAAATTCCTTAAATTGGTTTTTTCTCTCGTAATTTTCTATATAATTGCCTAATTGCAAAGCAGAGTTATTATACATGAACTTTAATTCATTAAATTTTTTTTCTTATTTTAACTTTTTTTGCTAATTCCTATTTTCCTATTTTCTTTTTCTTTTTCGTTTGGCCGACGAATGGTACCTCGGTGTGGAGATTAGCTAAGGCGTGTTGTTGGCAATTTCTATTCCACCCGTTTTGCATTTTGTCTGCGAATCGTATTATCTTTTCTTTGTGTTGCACATTTGCATTTATTAACTTCTCCGCTTACATTTTTCTCTGATTCATTCAGCTATGGCCAGTACTTATACCATAATATGCTGGTAATGTAATTTGTTTTTGTCATCCGGGTTTAACTGCTAAAGAAGGATATTCGTGGTGAACAGAGTTGAGGTGATTGATGTAAAAGGAAACAAAGCAATTTTCTTTTGCAAGACCGTATTTCACTAGAGATTGCTCTGTGTGCAATTTGAGCTAGTAAAAAAATGCTCTTCAGAACAAATCACACAGGGGGATGAATGCTCAAGTAAGATGTAACAATACGATTAAATATTTGAATATTTATTTTATCTCACTGGTTGTTAAAACAAGTAAAACTCTCTTTTAGAGAAAAGTTAAAGGAAATATTTTTTTAAAGAACAATTGTTCCGTGTTGTGCAAATCTATTCTCAATACACGCTGTAAGATAAAGGGTTATCGAAGGACTCGACTAAGGATGGGGTAGACTGTAGAGTGAGTGATTTATTTTGTAATGGGCATTCTCAAGAGGTTTAATGTGTTGTTTGGTCAGAATTAATTGGCTTGTCATTTGTTTTGATAGGTTTTGATTTTTCAAGATATAATTCTTGGATAATTGTGTTGATTTAAAACGAGAACTCTGTTTATAATTTTCGCAGTTTTTTGAACTTATCGAAACTCATGGACAAGTAATCAAAATGCTGATGGATTATCGAACAGTGACTGTTTTTGCGCCAACAAATGCTGCTCTTACACGTTCAAGACAGGATTTAGCTACAATTGATGAACAATTTTTGCTCTACCATTTATGTGAGTTGTTTAACTTTTAATTTTGAATACATTTTTAACAATTGATCGTTAATTTATTGCAGCAAACACACCAGTCACATCGGATTCGTTTCACAAACACAAATATCTATCTAGTGAAGTTGATGGAAATTTACCTGTCTGGTTATGGGTTCGTGCATATTACAATGAAAGAGTGAGTATTTAGCGTCGTTGCTTGAAAGTTATTGCTGGTTTACGTGATAATTATAAATGAGTGATGAATTGTTTGTAAGTGCACATTAACTCAGTAAAGATTTTTTTTAGGAGTTATATGTCAATAATGCGAAAATAATAAGACGAGACATCCGGCTTCGTAATAAACTCGACAGAGACCAAGTTTTGCACATAATTGATGAAGTGTTAGACCCAATTGTAGCCAAAGACAGCGATGCATCATACAACAATCCTGATGCTTTCAAATTCATGGCTAATCCATTGGCGTTTGACATGCACCAATTTCAATTGACGTAAGTTTGCTGACTGACTGTCATTAATGATTTATAGCAAATACAAATTAAAAAATGATTGTTTCAACTTTCATCTTCCCCTGAGAAATTCAAACGAAACTTCTAATCGGCTTAATACTGAATTATGAAAATGGATGTTGAGAAATTGCTGTTCTTCAAATCTAATACTTTTATTGTGCTTTTTTTTTTATTTATTTGATTTTGCCACTAAAGATTAAAGTCAAAAACTTTTTGTGTGAAGTAAAAGTGAAGTGGATGAGGACTAGTCTAAATTTTAAAGTGGAGATAAAAATGGGGAATGATTTTTTTTTGTGAAAGTTGTCACTTTGTGTTTGGCAAGCTGTCTGCTGCAAACTTTAAATTCTAAATGTTGGATTACTAATATCCTAATTGACTTTACAATATTTAAGTTACATTAAGCTCTACATTATTTCATAAATGTGAGATGTCTGTTTCAACTTAGTTTGTATATTAAAATAATTCGATATTTTATTGGTTAACATACGATCTTTTTTTTATAAAATTTTTTTTTATAGTGATTTTGAATACTTTGTCCATCGTTCGCCACGCAAGCACGTGTTCACAGCAAGCGAAGGATCTACTTACTTCATGCCAGTAAACAGCGGATTTACTAAAGTTAACCGCAGTTTTATTGACAATAAGGTATGGTTTTAGAATTTATCTTATTTAACTGAAAGGAAAGTTTTTTTTTGGAAGAAAATCGAAAAAAAAGGAAGAATAAAAAAAGAAACTCTGTTTTCAATCAATTTTAGGTAATCGATGTGCACGTCATCTACGACAAAGTTCTTTTTACTCGTGCTTTCGGTCGTGAAGAATTTGACAGTTATGCTGATGTGGATTCAGTGAAAGTGCAGCTATCTTTGATTAATGAAACATCGTATTCACCCAATAATCTCGATGGATATGATCGTAAGAAAAGCTATTTATCTACTTTAAAGCAATTTAGTCTTTCGAATTAGTTTTCTTTTTTATTTTGTGTGCGAAAAGTGAATTTAATATTTCGAAACATAGCAACAGGAATAGTTTGTTATTACATTACTATAGTCAAGCCCAGCTTTAAATACGTTTTCAATTCACTATATACACTGAGGAAATTTACTCGTGCGAGAAGGTTTTTTTTTTTTTTTTTTTGAATAAGTTACTTTCGGGGTGTATTCCGAACTAGTGACTTGAATTTATATTCATTTCACTTGAAATTTACGTTTTATACTTTTATTTCCATTACAGACGTTTAAAGTTGACGTTGATCTTTGAGTTGAAAGTATTTTGATAATTGTCACTGCATTTTTTTAAACTGGTTTGAAATTTAAAGCTTGGTTGAAAGTTTGTGATTTGGCTCTTACTTAGAATTTCCAATTTAAATAAAAATGTAGCAATGCAAACCGCAATTTGCCAATTATTTCCAATAGACTATTTTTTTATTTTTTTTATTTTTTTTGTTAAATTGTATAAATTGACAAGAATTCATTTTCGCATTCCAAACTACATGATTTAATTAAATAGTTGCTAATGAGACATTTAAGTGAACTCCCGCGTGCATCATTATCGCGTTTATCTTTAATAATGTGTGTGCCATTAACGTATTACCTGAGAATATATTATTGAATTATTTGGTTGACCAAATCCTACAGCATTTAAATTTTGATTTAGTTAGCAAGACTGGAAAGCAGAGTTTGTTTTGAAGTTTGTGTTTTAAACTATTCTGAATTGGAGTGTGAGAGGACACAAAGTCCGGTGTCCACTCCTGTAATGTGTAATCTAATTGGCCACTAACATTGGATGTCCACCTCGTTCTTCGACCGGAGTCGATAGAAGCAGTAATTAAATTTCAGACTTACTTGATTAAAAACGTTTTGCCGGAGAATTTAATAGTTGAGAAAGTTCATTTCCTGGCTGGTTGTATTGCTGCGAAAGGGTTGAAAAGAAGATGCGACTGCATATTAAGACCAACCTTAAGCGTGTTGGGAGTTGGTGCAATTCCAAGTCGTTATCAAAACGCAAGGAATGGGGAAAGAGGGAGATTTCAGACGTAAATTGGAAAACGAGCATTTCAAACAACAGCTGTATCGTTAGAAAATTGAACTGTGGAACATCAAAAGTTGCATGGAAATGCTCGAAATTGCGCGTAATGGCGCTTGTATTAAAGTTTGGATGACTGAGGTTTACAATAAAATGTAGTCATGCGTTTAACACATTTGTAACTACACAACGTTTTATATCAGTTTGATTTTCAAGCTCACGTCACCATTAAGCTTATCATCTTTAAGAAAAATTAATAAATAAATAACGAAAACTAATATTTTATTTTATTTTTTAAAAAGCGTTTATGATTTCTTATAAAGAAACAGTTTATAAAAAATACATATCTCAGTTTTGTAAAAATTGCGCGATAAATTGTTATTTCAACTCTTGACATTTATTTAAAAGCAATTTAAAATTATCGTCTCATTACATTCCTTTGGGAGATATTTCACTTTTGCCCACAATGCTGAGCAGTAAAGCTCAGGGGCAGCCGCATTAAACTATTTCAAGCTCTCATTTAGTCGGGTTTTCCATTCTACTATTTAGATGGAAATACAATAAAATAGTTGTTTTTATTAATAAATTTATTTGCAGTGTATGTTCAGAGTAATACAAAATTAGGCGATTTCAATACTTTGAAATTGGGTGTGGTGGTAGCAAAAATCCTTCGCGCCAACGTGCCCATCAAGAACGGCGTCGTCCACATAATCGATCGCCCTCTGGTAGCCATTGAGCAAAACGTGATGGAAATTATTGAAGACGAGAAAGACAAACGACTCAGGTAATAGGAGAAATTTTGACTCGACTCAGAGAAGGGTACAATTTTAATGGAAGTATTTTTGTGATTTAGTGAGCTGTATTCCTTGCTCAATTCTTCTGCTCCCAGTTTACTCCACGTGCTGGAAAGTGCAAATCCAGTTACTTTTTTCGCTCCATGCAACGAAGCGTTTCACAGTTTGCTCCCCAGTCAGAGACTTATTCTCCAGACAGACCCTCATGCTGTAAAAAAGGTAATAAGTTTTGCTAGCATTTTGCTTTATGACAAGCTAAATTATTCGTTAAATTTTGAATTTAATGCGCATACGTTATCATCAGACAAATGGTGCTTGTGTAAAATGGGGCGTTGAGATGTTGTTGGTAACGAGGCAGTTCCCAATAAACACTAAATGTGTTGGTTGTGTTGAAGGGTTAATGAGGAAATGACCCCGGGTAGCCCTGCAGACATTAATGAACTTATAACTGCCTCTCTGCGAGCATAAGGGGCGAAAAAAGCGTGCACGTTTATTGCCTCCATTTATTGGATTGCATTTAAGACTTGAGAAAATTTCAAGAAGTTTGAATTAAAATTAAGGACCTAAGAAACACGCTTTTTTAAAGCCGCCGACTCGAGTGTGTGACGTCCATAAACATTTGAAATTTTATCACTGAGGCCAGTAGTGGTTCCACATCTAACCGCCAGTGGTCACAGTGATCTCATCATCCAAATATCCCATCCAATCCTGCTTCAGGCTTTGAATTGGTTCGTCGTAGACCAAAGGGATACTGGCTGACCTGGAGAATCTTGTTCTGGTCGTCAAGGTGACTGCGTCTACCCCGGGAATCGGCGGCAATGGCAGCTGGGTTTGGTTTACTCTGATGAGTCTGGTCGTGGTCGGATTTGGATATGCCTGCCGTCTTTCTTCAGGTTGAATGCAGATTGAGGTAAGACGTTGTTGAAGGCAATCTGAATATTAAATCGAGTGGCGCTTGCTTTGACGAGCATTGAAACTGAGGGCTCTACTCACGGCGGCCATAGACGCATAAATAAAGGCGAAAACTTTGTACTAACAAAGTTCTGATTTAGTCGTCTCGTCCCTTCTCCCTTGAGACCATCAAACCATCAAACATCAAGTTCTTACTAATTAAGTGTACAAATATTTTTTAAATTTTTTTTTTAAGTATTATTTTGTAATCTTAACAGTTACTTGAGCTCCATATGGTTCCAAAGACATTGACTACTCAGAATATTGCTCATCAAGTGAGCATGTCTGTCATTGTGCAAGATAATGTCCGAAAGTTATCGCTTCGCGTTCTTGATGTTCCCGAACCTCCGTTTAAAAGTTAGTTTTTTATCATATTATTTAAAGTTAATTTTGGTTTAGGGTAGTAATGTCTTGTGTTTTTTTTAATTTCTTTTAGATTATACTGTGGAAGGAGGCGGCATGAATGCTACAATAATAACTCCGAATATGATGGGGAGAAATGGAGTTGTTCACATTATTAATCGCGTACTTGGAATTCCCGTGCAAACTTTATACGAAGTATTAAAAAATGACATAGAACTCACGTAAGGGTCACTATTTGAGCGATGAAAAGTGTTCAGATGTAAAATTCTTTACATTTTTAAATGCAGTGAAACTTTCCATATGGGACAACAAGAAAGGTGGAATGATCGTTTTCTGTCACCAGGAATGGTTTTCACTTATTTTGTTCCCAGTAATGATGCTTGGAGGAAAGTTCAAACGGTTTACCCACACATGTTTCAACAATTGCAGTCTGGAGAAAATTCGTATCACGTTAAAAAGGTAGAGAAAACTGCAAAATTGTCATACACGAAATTAATATTAAGTAATTTTAACATTTTTTTTAAATTTTAGATTCTACAGCATCATTTAATAGTGAACTCGCAATACAGCATTGAGGAATTGGTTACATTACAAGTTTTAAGTATGTTTGAAGGACAAGTTTTTGTTCGGAAAGTATTTCAACACGGAGAGACAGGTACAAGCATTGTGTCTGAAAGACAACAGAAAACTGATCCTTTTTATTACATTTCAGAATATTGGCTGGAATGGGAAAACGTTAGGGCACGAATACGGCGGCCCGATGTGCATACAAAGAATGGTGTCATCCATGTCATTGATGCGGTGCTCATGAAACAAAGTGATTTAACTGTTGGAAGTTTCAGTTCAGCAGACACTTCACTAATAATCTCTCTGTCGATTACGACTACAATTCTGATATCTTTGATGACCATTTGTGTGTCATATGCATAGTATTGGACAAATTCACGAAATTGGGCGTTTATTTTTAAACGTCCATTAATATACAGTATGTTTGTTAAGGGAAAGGAAATATACAAATTTATGCTTTCTGTGTGTGTACATGGATTGGAAGGAAAATTATTACGACAAAACTAAAAGAGGAAAAAAATCAACAAAAATTTTTGATAGAAATACAAATGTAAAAAAACTTTTAAATAACAAACCGGAAGACAAATATTGTCTTTAATTGTGTTAAATCCTTGCCTGCCAGGTTTTAGATACTGTCTAATTTATATAACTCATTGTATTTGAATCATTTCCATTTAATGTTTTATTCAATTCCATGGTAAGACAATAATTCCCAATGTTAATTTTACTTTATTTTAAGTGCACTCCAAAACTTGTATCAGAAACTTTTATAGGACATTTTACCAAGTGTTTTCGCTTTGATAAGCCACATTCCCAGCTGTTTTTGTATAATTAAGCATGTTTGCTGTTGTTTTTTTTTACGAATATTTGTAAAAAAAAAGAATTTAAAAGAATTAAATAATATGCTTACGTTTGAGGAAAGCCATTAACATGCACCTGGGCATCAGAGTAATTTTTGTGCTGATGCTGAAAATGAGTTTGACGTGGTGCTCAAAATCCATTGAAGTTGCTTGGCAATTTTCTAGCAAAAAGGATGACTTGAAATGTGCAGCTAGCTTAGCTTTTCAATACCACGAGAAAAATACAAAGACTATGTGACGTAGATGTATTTGTTATCCCTGTTATGTAGAGAATTTTTTTCTAATTTACGAAAAAAAGGAAACATTTTTGGCGGAACATTTAACTGTTTTTGGGCCTAAAATTGTATGAGAATATAAATACTTATATAGTGATTATTAGAATGTGAATATTGTTACAAAATAAAAATTTCAAAAAAAGCCTTTGGGCCCATGTATAAAATAAAAAAAGGCATTTTATACAATGTCGTGTGCGAATTGATAACTAACTAACATTTATACATCTAATTTTAAAAGAAAAAATTACGATACTTTTTTTGTTCTTAATTGTTTAAAGTGTTACGAATAAATTTCCACTGAATGAAAGACATTTTTGAGTATACTATAATGATAATGGTAATCACTTTGGAACTCATTTTCAAATATAATTACAAATTCATGTTTTACAAGTTGTAATCGTGAAGCGTTTACACATTGGTTTCTTTTTAAACTGTGATATGAAAGATGATTGCACTTTTTTTATTCCTGTGTTTTGATTTAAAAATAAATATTGATACTTTGTAAAAAAAAAAATAATAATAATAGCGTAATACTACTTTGGTAAATCTGTTCGTGTATTGTTTACAACATTGATTTCGTTATTTTTCGCTATGATCTACAATTCACTCCTACCTAATTAATTATACCGTAATTATACCGTTTTTCTTGTTTCGAGGATTACCAAGGAGTCGCATTAAAAGTCTTGAGTGCGTAGAATGTCGAAATGGTGTAGTTTTGGCTACCGCATCGCAGTTCTACATTTGAAAACCAGGTAAAAATTTTAATAACGGCATTTATATCATTCCACACGTTTAAGAATATTTTTTAATATGACCTTTTATCTACATTAATTACAAGTTAAAAAGTTGTTTTATTTATGGTTGGTTGAGGTATTTACAAATAAATTCAATCTTGGTTCGACATTAAGCACTCCATGATTGAATTCATTTATAAATGGTTGGCGTATTTAGCGTTTCCAACCACTATAAAACTGGGGAGAAGTTGGCTTTTTGCTGCTGAAAAAAATTTAATTGCGATTTAAATTTTTATTTTTTAATAAAATAAAATCTTAATATTTTTAAACCTTGCGCATAGCTTTCCAATACAAAATGTCGATTTTTCTTCTTGTGTGAAGTTCTCATTTCGTTGGTGACGCTCTGAAGAAATCTCTGTTTAATAGTGCTGACCGCACATCGCATCAGTATTATACCAGCTTACCAAACCAATTTTTCTTCAGCCAGAAATAAGGATGGACGAGAAATGGTTTGAATTCGCCTTTTCTGCCTGCAGATATAATTGCACACAAAAGGATCATGAAAATTACGTAATCATTGGATATTTATAGTTTTGCAATTTTAAAAGAGCTAACCAAATAATTTTTATTATTTTAGCGTGTAATCTTTTCCTTACGGTGTGATGACAATATTATAATATCTAATCCATTTCAATGAAATCTACATTCCATTAATTCAAAAAATTACATTTAGAAAATGTTTACTAGCTGATATAGTGCCAGTTTGAAATTGCTTTCTAATGCTGCAACCGTTACTATATGGCAGTTGGTTTTTGTGCTCAAAAGAAATAAAAATTATTGGTTCAAATCGCTGATTAAAGGTTCCACATATTGTACTCACCTTTTGACGCCGGGAATGCATCCACTGTGACCGACAGACATCTGAGGAAAGCTAGGAGCAACAAGAATCGGTATGCTGTTCTTGTCATGGTGAAGTGTATTCTGCAAATGTACATTTCTGCGCACACGCGTAATACTTACTACCTTATGCATCTTCCAACAGAGAATAAGCTTTCGACTGTGAGAAAGGTTTGCAGCTGTCATCTCTGTACTATATTGCTGGAAGTCTTCCGGCACTAATATATGTACAAAGTGATACTTATTTGTACTATATTTAGTTTGAGAATTATATAGATGCGTAACAGTGAGAACTTAGACTTGTTTACAATATATTGAGTTATACATAATAAGATTTAGTGTGGGTCTAGGGAAATCAAAATAGATTTATTTTTTTTTTAGTAATCTTTTGAAACCTGTTGTGAATAACTTAATGTTATGTGTGTCCCTGTATTCTTTTTATTTAGTAAAGAAACTTATTTTTATTATATAAATAAGGGAAAATAAATTAATTTATGAGATTTTTCAAATTAACCATTTTTAAACAATAGAAAACGCACATTTTAATTGATTTAAGACAAAACAACAAAAGGTTTATCCAAAAAGTGATGAGACATTCATAGTTAACTTCTAATAATTTACCTGAGAACCATTATTAAACATGTAAATAATAACAAAATGAAATTTGCACGTAACCCACAGGATGTGCACGGAGTGTCTTTGTACATACTCTTGAAGAGGCCATCAGAAACTCTAAAAGCAGTTTTGTCTTCGCACGTATTTAAAGCTGATGTCCAGCAGTTGTAAAGTTTTAGTTGATCGCTGAAAATAATCACAAACAATTTTTTTTAATACCTTAATAATATTGTTAAATTATGATTGACAGTAGGTGAATTCGAAACGCCTACGGTATTCACTTGCAACCCTCGATAACGCAGTTTAAATATGTTTGTTACGTCTTAATGATTTTTTTTCTTCGAATGCGCCTACTATACACAAACTTACTGGCAATATTCTTGACTGAACCAACTGTCTAACCCTTTTTTGTTTCCAAGACTCGCTTCTACAACACATTGTTGCGATGGTATCTTTTGATTGCTTATGCAGTGTCTGCTAGAATCAGAAAGAATATCTGAAATGTCAAGTGTAGTATTTTAGGCGTCTCTTCAGATGAGCTTAAAGATATCGTGTCCGCCATCACCTTTTATCGGTTGACCGTCGTTTTGGCATAGATACTTCAGTGCACCATCAAATAAGTTTAAGACTTGTTGGAATTTAGGAAAACACATTTGCAGTGTATTTTTAACAGGGGTGAAACAACTGAAGTCGGGTTTGCTGTCAGTATAAAAAATAAACTGTGTTGAGTATAATTTTTGATAAAATTACTCAATGAATTAATACAAACTTTACAAACCTGCAATATGCAATGGTAATCTTTTTTGTAACATCATCGGTGTCTTTCTCAATTAAGTTAATATGATTTAAGACACTGTCAAAGCAACTGTGCGCTTTTTTAATTAATTCACTCAAGTCTTCATTGTTTTCCTTTAAGCATTTTTCTAGGCCTGGTAAATCTTTCTTTAGCGCATTTATAAGTGTTAGTGAATTATCTTGATGCGTTACAATACCTAGCATTAAGATTAATATAACAAGTATCGCCAATGAGATGTAAATTATTAAAACTGATTTTAAAACTTACCAAAACAACTTGAAATTAATGCGAAGTATAGAATAAGGGTGTACGCCATCTCTAATGGTTGTACCGGTACTGATTTGACCTTTTTAAAGGGTTCCGTTTTGACAAAAATTCACGGAACAAAGGATAAAGGTGTGCAACCTTAGAGCAAGTCATTTTTCCTGCTGTGGTTACTTTATATTTGTTTCATGGACAATTTGCTAAACAGTATACTGTGTGTTCTTTGAGAGGATGTATGTATTTGTGCATTTCCTGAGTTCAATTTCGGTCAGACTTAATGTGTTAATCACAATTACCTGCAGTTCATTGAATGAATCCAATTAATCGATTATATTACATTTTAGAGAAAAATGAAAATGAAACCTGTCGATTTAGACTAGTTTTATCACGCAGTTCGTAATACAGTATATAGAAATATTTTATTGTGAGAACAATCGAAAGGATTTTGGTAGTATCGATTTATCAATATTTGACAAATGATGAAAATGCATTAAGAATGGGATTGTAAAGAAAATTTAATGTTGATTTAAGATTAATATTTTTTAAATTTATTTTTAAACATTAAAGACCAGAGATTCAATCACTATTTGTTTACGTTGAACATAAAATAACGTTGGCTGGTGAAGAAAAGCTCGTATTATCAAATTTCTGAATTAATTAGACAAGTAAAACATGGTACAGCTGCGGTACTACTACTATCTGTTGACTATTACGAGTGTCACCATAATCCAGTGAACACCCAATTCCCGAATAAGGGTCTCCACCGCTAGGGGGAGTTAACCTGTAATCCGACCAATCATGGGCGCGCATTCTGACCAGGACCCGTGAACGTGTAAGGACATTATTGCAAATGTTTTATTGTAGAAAAACCTCTTGGTGTATGTCAAACTGTGCAGGGGTTTTTGTAACAGCACTGTGGTGTATTAACACCACAAGAAAAGTCATCTTTACTGTATTGTTGGCCCTAAACAATACAGCTAAAGGATTGACTACATTCTAGTGAAAATATAGCCAACTACAAACAATAGAACTCCTATCTTTTTCCCTGACAACAGTTGACAAGGGAAAAAACAGTTAACCATCTTGGCTAAACCAAAGCAGACTTGTCTCTTTCTCTTTCTCTCTCTCTCTCTCTGTGTTCATCCCATCTAAGGGCAAAGATGGGATGCTATCACAACCCCATAATCCCTTGCAATTTATTGTGATATGAACATTTGAAGTTTAGAAACAAAATTACAGTTGAACCTAATTATAACAAACCGCGATATAACAAAGTTTTGTTATAACAATTTTTTTTAGATGATTTGGTTGGTTTTCCATAGAACACCAGGTTAAAAAAATTTCGATATAAAGGATTTTGATATTACAAATTATTTGTTATAAAGAACAAGTTTGTAAAAACTCTCTAATACCCATAAGCTCTTTTTATAACGAATTTCGAAAATTAATCACATGACTCACTTGTTTACATGCTGTGCCAGAAAATTTTATTTTTAAAATTGATGAAAACGAACATTTTATTTTAAAAAATACTGTAAAAAGTTAAATTCAAACAAAAATCACCATGTGTATAAATAAATAATGTTTTTATGATAAACATGAATTTGTTTTCAGTTACAGAACTGAAAAAAAATTTGTACTGTACGAACTTTCGTTATAGCAACCAGATTTTCGGGTCCCTTGCGATTTGTTATAACGAGGTTCGACTGTATTTACATCTTTATAAAGATTGGTTCGTAATTCTAAGTTCACCTCATCACCGTCTAAAAATTTGTAAACTCAATTTTTTTCTTCATCATTGAAGTGCTACATGGAAATTGCAAGTCTCAGAACATCAAAATTAAAATTAAAATTTTGTTTTATTTGTCTGTAACTATAGTTCCATAATCCTTTGAGGAAAATTAATTTCAACATAAAACTTTTATCAAAAACATTCCATCTTCTTTCTAGTGTTGTCGTCAATTAAAGTGTTGGCACATTACGGTCTCCGTAGCAAAGTGTGAAAGCAATACTCATATAGTCACGTGTCAATATAGTATTGAGGTCTGCGTTTGCCGTGGAAAACATGTTTGTAATCTATCCGAAAAAAAAGTTCCAGTCGTTGAGAGCAGCTTTTCCGGTTCTAACCTAACCTAACCTGGTTTAATAAACAAACTCAACTATATTTTTCGGGTGAATGCAAGATCAAACACCATACTTATTTTGCTTTTTTTTTGTTTTTGGTGTGTTAATGTGTTTGTTTCTCAAATTAAATAGCGACCAGGCGCAGCAACAGTACCATCTATTGCGCTATTGCGCTGCAGTGCACAGGCGAACGACCATGCAAGGTCATTTGAGCAAATTGAAATCAAGGTATGTAAAATTTTATGTATTGTATTTATTTAGTATTAGAGTCTAGTGAATACATTTCGAAATATCTTATAATTATCTTATAATTACAAGCAAATGGCATAAACAAATTACCGTGAGAAAATTTGTTTGTTGTGTGACAAACACTTAAATTATTTAAGTAGACATTTTATTTCGTAAAATCTAACTTTAAACTTTAAATTGAGTTAGTCTTGCAAGTCTACCATACTTATAATCGCTTCCAAATCCAATAGATGGAGTTGTTTATGTTTGCTTCAAATTAATTGTGTAAAAAAAACTAATTAGAGGTTTGGTGATTACGTTTTTTAACTTCAAATAACTTACAACTTATTTTTCGATTTTATAAGCTACTGTACATTCTGAACGTATGAACGTAATCAACAACTTATAAATTATATCTATCAGTTGTAAGTTGTAAGTTATTTGCAGTTAAAAAACGTAATCGCCAAACCATTATTGTGCCGCAATTGTGCACACCTGACTCTAATCTAACCCAATTGTATTCAAGTACTTAGTTGAATCGCATGTGAATACTGCGTCCAAACAAGTAAATTGTATATTATGGTTTGCATTGCTCAACTAAAAACATCATAATTGTTAACTTATTTTTAGAAAAAATAAATTACTAAATATTTAAACCTAGTAATTTATTCTTCTAGAAATTTTATTTAATTTCTCATAATTATATAATTATACAATTATTTTTCTATATTTTTTGATATTGGCTGAATTGAAACAAAAAATAATTGGCCTAAATGTTACGTCAAGCACATCTGTACCTGCATCTGTAGTTAAACAAATCGTACCATCCCTCACTTGTAGATGTATGTTAAAGTCTTGCATGTCAGATGAGGAAAAGACCAATGAACTTTTTATAAATTGGAAGAAAAAAAAGGTCTAAATCTTTAATTTTTATTTTTAATTTTTTTTTAAAATAGTACCTTACATGTTATTAAACTCAGAAACAAGCAGTTATTTATATTCGAAAAATAATTCCTTTTTTACCTTCTGTATGGAAAACATGTTAAAGACCAAGGACGAAACTGGGGTCAACTGATTGTAGGACATTTCAGGTGAGGTATATACATACATACATAGCATCAGGCATAAAAAAATGTAGCGGTTGATGCACCAACCTATGAAAAACCTTGGTTGATTATATCTGGCAAAATTCCCAATGATGATGTATTGGAACCAACGGACTACAACAAAATCCACTAGCCATAACTTCTTGGAATATTTCCTCATCAGTGTTGGTTGTCTAAGATCAAGATTTTGCACGCATCATTTTTATTACAAATGAATTTTCCAAAGGAACAAAGCTATATTTTTTTGCAAGGAAAAATCTGTTTTCTTTTCTGTCCTAATTACTTTTTTTTTAAAATTCCCATAAAAGGTACAATTCTCCGTAACACGTTGTTGGAATTATTACGTAAGTCTAACAATCAAAAACAAATTAAATAATTTTTGGATTTCAAAATGAACTTTGCCGCTGCTGTTATCATTAAAAATAGATTTGAACGATATTTTAGTTAACTCGTTTCTTCGGAAATTTTTTTTTTAATCGTAAAAATATTTTTTTTTTTGGTCAAGGGCAGCAGTATGTTTGATAACTGAAGGGGAAGACAGTAGACTTGTTATTGGCCCAGCTTATTACCTTAGCCTCAGGTGTCTCTAGGAGTAAACTGTGCGCATGTGAAACTTGTTCAGCGCCAGGTGTTAGCGATTTCAGGATTGCTGTTAAAATGACTAGGTAAGAGAACCTTTTTTAAATATTGGTTGCAGTTAATTCGATTGGTTGCCATATGCCAAAGTTATTGAACTGCTATTACCAGTAGAATCAGTTAAGTTGTACTGTTGCTCCTGTTACCACAACGTTAAGCGTGTGTTAACTTACAACAGATAGAAAACGTTTCATTTTTGTTTCTTGTTCTTTCTGCACTGATAGTTGGTTAATTTATGCAATTAATCAAAATTTGCTTTGGGGTGTGAAATTTTAATTTCTGCATGTGTTTTCTGGTCAGTGACCTTGACGCGGACATTTTATGTATACGATACATATATTTTATATATTTTTAAGAGTTGCAACCGGAATTCAATATTTATTTACCGTATATAAAGTCATAACAATTACAAGTTGTGTTTAGAAATGTAAGTCATTTAGCCTATTTATTTATCTATTACGACACCGATTTTTATAGTGAATGTATTTAGCTTTTTAGTCCACGCAGTTATTGCAAAATCAAACATAAAACGCAGTGTAGACATTTTTTTCCCCTGTACTTTCTTTTGTGTTTGTACATCCTGAGAGGATGGACATTATATTTTTCTCAACGCACAGGAAATTCCGACAAAAGTACAAGTGAAAATAAATTCAAGTATGTTTGCAGTGACCGGAAACGTATTTTTTTATTTACACTATTTTTTAAATTCCAAAGAGAAACTTTTTTTTTTTACTTGATGGGGTTTATCTTCACGTTTTGCAGAAATAGTAATTTTTCACTATCATGGTAGTTAATGGTGTTGTTTACGTCAGACGTAATGTAAACAATACCGTGAATGAGAATTTAATTAATAAACTAAGGGAAATGATGAAGCTCATATTCAGATCGCAGATCGGTAGCACGACTTTTTCCTGAATTTACTTACGTAAATAACCTGATTGCATATCACGAAGAAATTCAATGAACCGCTTATCCTTACTTTTTTTTTTCTGTTATCAACCAGTAAGGTAGTGTCACTTAATAGAGTAAGGTGCGTGTATTCGAACATGACGTCAATATCTTCCGAAAATTTGCGGGTTTTCCCAGAGCATGGCGCTTTATACCAGTTCATGAGCTTCATATATTTGTTATTATGATCAGCAAATGAGGATTTTATACACTGAATGAACAAGCAGGTACGTGTGCTGAGCCGAGTAAACCGTAAGTACTTGAATGTTTATCAATACCGTATAGAGGTTATTTTTCTAAAGAAAGATATATATTTATCTTTTAGCTGCCTTATCATAGTTACAAATTTGTGAAACTCATGTATTTTCGATTAAAACTTTAAATTTTTTTTTTTTTTCTAAAAATTATTTTAAAAAAATAATAGATACTAAACGTTTATTAATTTGTCGTGCCGTAATAATTTTCATTTTTCATTCATATCATATACGATTCATTTTTCAAATCAAATACTTCCAAGTCATTACCATTCAAGCGTGTCAGAATTTCGAAAACTGTTGGTGGTTGGCTGGAGATTATCATTGTCACAATTCACAAATATGTGCACAGTTTGGAATCTAGCACATTTTTTAGACCACTTAAATTTGCTTCGGTGATTTTCATCAGGATGTAAATTTCTTTCAAATTATCTTTAGTTGTTTTGCTAATGTTTTTCAAATCGTTGATGGCTATGCTTGAACTAAACGTCCAACTTATAAGTAATTTGACCTGTGGTAAGGGAGGAAGGTTGTCGGACAAAACATCAAAGTTCAGATTTTTAGATAAATCCAATTTTTATGAATCAGCGACTTGACAAAAATAAAAGTCGAACTGAATGACACGTGCATTGTCAGTGCAGATAAGTCGTACCCTTGCTTATGTACAGTGGTAGCTGGTTTATCCGTAGTTTATCTCAACTACGTAGATAATTCTTTTAGTCTAAAAAATCAGCTTAAATCAGCTTTAAAAAATTACATAAATAATTCAATTTATATTAATGTTCCTTTGAAGCAAATAAACGTGCTATTAATTAGTGGTATACGTACACACCAAGAACTCCTTACGCTCCTGTAATGACAAAAATAATCGTAAATCTTGGAATCTACTTACCCTTTATCTTAATAATATGACTATGGGTCATGTGATTGTATGTATCACATCTAAAATTCACACGTTACATTTAGATTTTAGCTGGTTTGTAGCGTAGCGTGGCGAGCGTTGGTTGTTTTACATTCAGTGTCACAAAGAGTGGTTTTGTTTGTTGACTGTAATTATCTCGTTTTTATCATCGCAATTTAAAGTATTCTGCGCACATTATTTTGTTTTTAACTTAATGTTTTTAAATTTGTTTTAACAGCACTAATATTCGTCAACTCTGGGTACTTCTAGCAAGTTTTTCATTACTTTACGGGCACCAGGCAAGCCAGGTTTGTTAATTATTACCGTAATCCATCATGGATACAATATGTTCAGTAAACCTGAAACCACAAGTGGCAGATATTTAATAACAGATCACCAGTCTCAAGTGCAATTTGTAATTAACATTTTACAACATTTTTATAACTTCAACACTATAGCCAAGCTATATTCATTTTAATATGTGGTGATCTCACTTTAAAAAAAAAAATTTTTTTCAACCATGAATTTCATGTTTGAATTACTTTAAAGCCGATTTGAGAGTTAAATTGTAAACACATCGAATAATTATTTTTTAAATTTCAAGAATAGTTTTTGTTACGTTACTGTGTGATAAGGAATTTCTGAAAAAAAATTCTACACGTGTCACATTGATTGCTTTTTTTAAAATTCCGTTTACTGTGTTTACCATATGGTTATAACTTCGTGGTGACTACATTATTTTTATGTCCAACTTAACCCTTCCCAATGAATCAGTAATATCACCAACTGAAACCAACTAATAACACATCTATGTGATATAGACATAGCCACTTTGTTATAAACATAATTCTCCAAACTTCTTAACTGCTTTAAGACGAAGATAAAGCGATAATGCTTAAATCTTTTATTAGGTGTACCAGCATTAATAGTGGCACCAAGGAATGCCATCAAACGCCACATTAAAAGAAACAATCACGGGCGAGCAGCTACCGAACACTGTACTGGAATCGGTTGACAGCAATTTTTAAAATCAAGTTTATCCAAGCCTAATTCACACTGATGTCCACGGAAGACAACGTTAGTGCAACCTCTGTAATGAGTTCTACATCATCAGCTGCTCCAATTGACTCAAAACCACGCAGGTCGTGGATTGGAGGAGCCACGTCACCCGCTGTTTCTTTGCTTAGTTATGTTTCCTGTCGCGATTCGGGAGAACTTTCACCAACAGCCAAACCTCTAACTGAGACATTGCCCATCTTGACGCCAATTTTGTCTTCAGTGGGAAACTCTGGTGTGCAAAATGACAGACAAAACGGATACAGTTCTTTATTGAACACCAATGTGGTCGCTTTGGGCTCCTCATATCCCAGTGATTCAAAGATAAATATAGCAAACTCGACAGCTTCCTTAATTTCCGATGATCCTGAAGAAAATCGCAGCGGGCTCTGCGTTCCTTGTAAAGACACGAAAGAACTACCACCAGAATCGCTGCGCGTGATGGTGGTTCAGATCTTTATTCCGTTTCTAATTGCTGGCTTTGGAATGGTTGGAGCTGGATTGGTCTTAGATAAAGTTCAGGTGAGAAATAATGAGGTCAAGCAAACGATAAGACACGTGTTGCCTTAAAAGCTTGTTTATGGACTCATAATAATAATAATAATAATAACCAAATTGTTTACATATTTGTTTATTTGCTCTGCAGCATTGGGATTATTTTACAAATGTATCTGGTGTATATATTGTAATACCACCTTTATTGGGGCTAAAAGGAAACTTGGAAATGACATTAGCGTCAAGGCTGTCTACTCTGGTAATTCCGAGTTTAATATTTAATTTCACAATGTACAGTACGTAATTATTTGTTGTTGTTTTGTTTTCAGGCCAATATGGGTTCTATAGACTCAAAAAAATCGCTTCTACCGTACGTTGGTGGGAATATGTTAATATCCCAGTGCCTGGCATCAACAATAGGGTGTATTACATCATTTGTTGCTATTTCTATTGATGCAATTGAAAACGGGGAATTCAAACTGCAACAATATTTACTCCTTATCTCTAGCAGTGTGGCAACCGCAGCACTGTCAAGTTTTATTTTAGGTGAGTAAAATATTTCTCATATTTAAAAATGTACATTTTAAATCACCACATTTGGATAAGAATAGGTTTAATTTAATCAATTCAATTCGAGGAAACGTAACGCGCTATCTGAATTTGCATATTGCATAATTCAATTCATCTACAGTCTTCGAAAAACCTATAAGACAAACATACATGCGCGTAATACAAAACAAACTTTAATTCTAAGTTCGAAGACTGTAGATGAATTGAATTAAAGTTTGTTTTATTACGCGCATATATATTTGCCTTCTGGGTTTTTCTGGTGGGTCAAGGGCACTTGTTAATAGCCCTGATTTCGCAAGGAGAATTGAAATTCATCATTGTTTTGAAATATCTCTCGATCGATAAATCATGTTGAAAATTATCAGATACGCGTGGGAATTAATTTTAGCTGTGCTTGTATTATAGATTCAATTATGGTAGCAGTAATTTTAACTTCTCGACGCTATGGAATTAACCCTGATAACGTAGCCACACCGATAGCAGCTAGTTTGGGCGATATTACTACAATCAGCCTTTTGGCCGGAATCGGATCCGGACTTTACACTGTGATACGTATGTATTTGACGATAGATTTCATTTATTTTCGATTTTTTCTTCAATATTTTAATTTTCCAGATCATATTGTCTGGTTGGGACCTGTTGTGAGTTTTATTTTTCTTGCGCTTGTGCCAATTTGGATTTTTCTAGCCAGTAGGCATAGTTACACGTCACAGGCATTGAAAACTACATTCATCCCAGTTTTAGGAGCTATGTTTATTAGCACGTAAGTAGAAATTATGTAATTTGGTATTTTTTTAAATAATTGTTTAAAATGTTTTATTATTATTATTATTTTTATTATTTTTTAGTGGAGCTGGTTTTATACTCAATACAGCAGTGAAAACATATTCAGATATTGCAGTATTCCAACCTATCATTAATGGCAAGTTTTATGTTTTTATTTTTATTCTGAAATCTGTATTTATGCCACTATTTCATTTTTCCAATGCAGGTGTGGGTGGGAATTTGGTAGCCATTCAAGCAAGTCGTATTGCAACCTCATTACATCAAGCTTGCGTCATGGGTACATTGCCATCATCACATCCGTCCATTTGCATTAACCCGTTTACAGTATTTTTTGGAAAAGGTAATAGACCTTCGAAATCTGAGAACTATTTGTGCCTAATGGTCAAATGTCATTACAGACAGCCACTCTCGAAGTATACGCGTTTTAATGTTAATGGTGGTTCCTGGTCACGCAATTTTTATTTACACAACTTCTTACATATCAACCGGGCACGATGTACTAAGTTTAGCTTTCGTTGCCGTTTATTTATTCTCAGCAATACTACAAGTACTTCAACTACTTATAAATTTACATATTTGACAAGCTCGTAACTTTTGACTCGTTTCCTTATAGGTTTCAATTCTATTATACGTTGCTACAATCATCACATACTTAGTGTGGAGGTTAAAATATGACCCTGACAATTTCAGCATTCCATTATTGACGGCACTTGGGGATTTATTAGGCATCGGGCTTTTATTTATTGCTTTTATTTTCCTTCAATCTGTGGGATCGCCGGTAGAGTTTATAAATACATCATAAATGTCATTGTCGTATTGTGTATACATTGTGCAGGCTGTTTTTACGTTTGAAACTTTGTCGTTTATGAGTGTTTTCTAATGATCGTGTATGCACAATTAATATGATTTTATTTCATTTTCCGCAGCTCCCAAATTTTTCATTTAGGAGAACTTTGTAAATTTCATTACAAATATTAAGACTTTGCATTCAAGTAAGATTTTATTACGGCAGCATGATTGTGTAATGTGTAGTTTTTATTCCGTGTCCGAATTTAATAAAATAAATATTGCTATGTATGTTAAATCCATTTGTGTTTTTGTTTTCGTGGCCTCTAGTAACTCTTAATTTGATACAACTAATTAAATTATGATTTATGTTGTACAACTGTTGGTAAACTTATATTATCATCAGATTCATGGAAAAAACATGTGAAACTAAAGTACTGTTCTATTGTCTTCCAGGTTAACTCATCTTCAACAGGAAAAATAGTTTTTTATTAAATTATTTTTATTTTGAAATGTACATATCTCTATTTTTGTCATAAATTTTTTTTCTCCAAAACTATTATTATTTTTTTTAAGTAAATAAAATTATAAAAAAAAAAAAAAGAAACTCCATACAAAAAATAGAGAATTCTGAATATGCCTCATCCAGTGCTGCCACCCAGTAGCAGAAAGCTAAAGCCATATCATTAAAATGAGTTTTTAAATTCCACAAATTACAGATGTAATGTCAAACTATTGAAAATTTATTCTTTTACAAAACAAGTTTTTAATGTTTCGTACTACGTTATTTGTATTTAATCTTAGTTTGATCATTACGATGCCAGTTGGAGCCACTTGTTAGACCTCTTTCTTTTACCAGTTCAAATTGCAAACATCGAACACGCACTGCTTACGTAATACAGAACTTTCTACTTTTTAGTTATTTCAATTTGCAACAATGGGCGTTTTAACACAAATCACACAAATCCATTATTGTATTTTTTTTAAAAACTTAACCATAAGTGCAATAATGCTTACTTTATGTTCTACATTTTTTGCATCGATGGAAAGGCATGGCTAAACCAATTTGCATATTTGTAATCTTCTCAGTTATCAACATTTATTCAAGTGAGTATGGCAACTTTCAAGATTACTCGATGTATTGTACTGTATTTTTGACACTTAGCTGAGTGCCTGTTTAAGTCACTTAATTTAAAATGTATATTCACCATTTCGTTTAGGTGTTGAAGTAATCGAAATGCTGTTGGATAACAATTGCTTGACTTCGTCAACTTTAAATGTAACCGCAATGAACCAACAACTAACTACTGGCGGTTGTCAATTAGCTGAGACGGAACCACCGATAGCAAATGTAGATTTAAAAAGGGAAAAGTTATGCGAGTCAGTATAACTTGAAAAATCTTCGTTCGAATTAGGATTTACACATTTTGCGCTTTCAAAGGTATTTAAATAAACGCCTAACTTGTTTCGGACAATGTATGCGCGACTGGGAATTGAATAAATGCTTTTTATCCGGTAAAAAAAAAATCTTTGATCAAATGATCGATATATTCAAAGCTGGACTCAAGTTCAAGTGCGAAGACAAAACTGATTTATTTAGAAGTATGGTGCGTACAATTTTAATACATTGTTATTAATTTCTTATTTTCTTAGGTTATTTAACGAGCGTGGGACAAAATTGCCTAAATAGCAAGGCGGCAGCTCTTAATGTGTGTTCAAATGCGATAGAATTCATTGAGCCATGGGTGACTTTGGAGACCCTTAATGTGCGTAGTGAAAAACCGCATTCTCGGTCTGAATGTTGGTGAGTCGTATATTTATCTATTAATAACTATGGTTTATTTTTTTGTTTAAAATTCTGTGTATAGGCAAAAAGGGCTTTGGACGTACTGTGTTAATAACGAGCTGAACGATTGTGCTGAGAAAACGGCGGTGCACTTTAACCGGGGATTTTATAGTGCCATGTTAGCTGCATCACCGTGTAAAAAACTCATACAGGAGAGTTTTCCAGATTTAGTAAAAGCAGCAAAAGTGTCATCACCATCTGCTATTTGGTTAAATAATCATTTTTTGACTTTTCTTTGCTTTATAATATTGATTTCAGTGTGATTTGACACCATTTCTTTTCTTTTTTTAAATTTTTAAAAATAAAATCTGATTTATAAAGAAAAAGATCGATAAAATAATATTCATTGAAATTATAAGTTTAAATTTGAAAATGAAATGTTAATTTCAACTAGTTTATTATTATTCTATTTGGCCAGCTAGTAGCGACATCTAATATGAAACTAGAAAGCTACTTGTGAGTGGTATTTGCTGGTACGCAAGTGTACAATTACACTTTTCTTACGACTACAGTACAGCACTGATCAGAAACTTCACTTTTCTTTAACCACAGTGGTTTAACTTGAACTTAATTCTCCCATGAGAAAGGGTAATTGCATTGATGCTATCTGCTATTAAGCATTAAATACCCTTAAACCTTCAAACCTTCAAACCGAACCATTATTCCAATAACTCCTATACAAATCCTTATATAAAAAAATTAGCTCATTAAATATTTGTTTGATTAACAAGGGCAAATTGAAAGCAATAAACAAATTTGCCAAATTCAAAACTAATTATTAAAATTGCATTGATTTGCCAGTGGCATTCAATGCATAATGAACTATGCCAGCTGTCAAATAAGGAGTAATTTTTCTTCCGCATTTCTTTGATGCTTTGGAAAACTGCCAAGATTCCTGTTGTTTATTGCATACCTACGATTTATGTTTACTCAAGGTAAAGTTGTGTAAGAGCATATTCTTAGCACACATAGATCCCCTAATATTTCTTTCACTCTAAAAAAAAGTGCAACCCTGGGTTTGTAAGTGTTGAGAATTTGCATCGAAATTTTAAAATGTAATAATGGAATTAATGGGCCACTGTGTTAACCTTTACATTCGTGTAAACACAACCCTCCCGATAGACTAGTTATTAAACGTTGACATTCAAAAACTATTTTTTTTTTGTTGTTGTTGTTTTTGCTCAACTAGTAAAATTTTAATGAAACCTTGTGTCATGCAATAAAAACACCATGCAATGTGCTATTAGATCTCCTGAGAGAGTGGAGTCTAAAAAAACGAGCATATCCATGCAAACCAAGGTCACGCAAGTGCTCTAGATTGTTTTGATGTTTCATCTTTTTAAATATATCAAAAACATGAAAAATGGATCTCCACTTAGATTAATGAAATTCAAAATGTTGGATATAAGTTATGGAAATAGTGTTCTGTAAAGTTAGTTTTAGAAGCACGAGGCTATATAACTTATTAATTAAAATATTACAAAGTCTTCTTTATTTTTTTTGTACTCTTCTTTTCAAATATGAGCAGTTCCCAGAACCAGATGGATCGCGGATGCTGCAAGTATTATTTTCCTACTCACGTGCAAAATAAAACACTGGGTCGTTCTATCATCGTCAACAAATAATTGCATAACTCATTGTATAATTGATGACATCAGCTTTAAAATATTCATGGTCAACTTGCCAACTTCACTGCCGAATCCATAATTGGAATGTCCAAAATTACCACATGCAGCACAGTGTCCCTCTGTCTTTATACTTTGCCCCATATTTTCATTCACACCTAAGGATTCTAGCTGGTTTCGTCCGCAACTGCTGAAATGTCAAATACTTTCTTCTGTACCATCCTCGTTTTTCTTACAACAAGTTTAATCGGTAAGTACAAACACTTAATTATGTTTTCTTATTGATTTGGGACTTGAATGTTGCTTGCAAACAATTTGCACGTTGAAGCAGTTTCAATGAATACTTTTTTTTAATTTTTTAATTTATTTCCTAATTAGTTGTTTTATGTGAAGAATTTGATCTGAGCATCTTTCGAAGCATAAATCCACGGATTCTACAAAATTGTTATAAGAAGAGTTTAGACTTACGGACTGAAATAGATGACTATTGGTTAAATTGCATTAACAAGAAACCTAACATAATCGATTTGATGATGCTTTTGCCAGCGTTGAACAAGCAAATTTGTAGGTGCGATTTTTTTCTTTCATTCTAAAATTATCTGTTCAATTTGTTCCTGTCAAATGCAATGTAAATTGTTAGAATTTAAAAAAAATTATAAATTCGTGTTTCTTTTTTTTAAAAAGGAAAAATGAGCTAATTGATTGCGTTGAACAGCATCGAGAAAAATTTGAAATATGTTTGGATAAAGAACAGCTAGGAGAATTCAGTGACGATGTACTTGCCTCTGTAAAAGGTGGTTTTGATTACGTCTGCTCCAACAACGAACGCAAATTGGAAGGTGATTTTGTTATTCAAATTTTCAAATCACTGATTAATTGGTTATGGATTTTTCAATAGATTTTAATAATCAGAAAACAAGCACTTGTATTTCCGAAATGAAGCCTGATCTTAGTCTGTGTCAGAAAAATATGCCTGACGATTGGATGAAAAAAACCATGCCAGATGATTTTATCACAATAACTTTCCGTTCCCAAGAAACATGCCAGTAAGTATACAAGATTTGGGTACAACGGCAACTTTGTTTTACCCTTACGCGTACATTTCAATAGCAAACGAGGTCAATGGGCCACTTGTGTTGTCAAAACTCTCGATAAATGTTCGGATAAACTCGCCAGGAAAGTATTTCAAGGCGTTTTCGCAGCAATGCTCCTTGATACACCCTGCAAAGACGATATCTACAATTCCTTTCCGCTGTTGATACCATCTGAAGAGTTGGAGGTAAAGACTTATACAAAACTTCCGACTGCTACTACTGACAAACCTATTACGGCCATTACCCAACCTGTTATTGACGAACAGGTTAAAACCGACAAACCTACCACGGTTATTACCCAGCCTGTTATTGACGAAAAGAATAAAACCAACAAACCACCGACACCTATTCCACGGCCGCAACAAGCAACTGACGGAATCGAAAAATTACCTATTGTGGGTTTACATGTTTTGATTGCTTGTCTTTATGTCGTGACGCATGTTTGTCACATCTGCTAGTCTGGGAATTAACAGCCCGAAGTCACGGCGATACAAATCTTAATTCTTACGTTAAAATGTAAAAAAAAAAAAAAAAAAGAATTGTAGGCAGCATTAAATGGTGCCCCATTTTGACCAAAGTTTATCTTTATCATATATCAATACAAAGCCCTTATCATTGTGTAATAACCTTTGTGGCTCATTCAAAGTTAAATAGGCGTTTATTTGGATGTTGCTTGTTGACCTAATCTGATACATAATTATTCTAATTGTTTAAATACAAATTGTAATCACCACATTTAATGAACGAAAAAGCGTCATTCACAACCAAACTTTATTGGAAAACTAAAATTTGCAAGTGAGCATTATAGTTACTGGAGTCTGGAGCATTGTAATTTTATATTTTTAAATGTCGATGGAATGTTCATATGCGAGACTTTTAATTGATCAGTGACGGATTAACAATGGTGTAATCTATGCATTTATTTTTTACAAGCGCAGGATTAACTCACCCTAACGCCTTAACCACGCATCAGTGGCATTTAAATGTCCATTTAAATGTTTTCTTTTTAAAGCAGAACTATCAAAGTTATGTCTAATTTTTCGATCTATTTGGTTTAAACAAAAACTGTATTGTGTAGCCTAATAACCTTGTGACTTAATTATAACCCATAATCACTATTGCAGGACGAGTTTATCGCACATTTGATAAACTAGTACGAGCATTTTTTTTGCTACTTATTGCAATAATTTATTTTTCAGTGTTCAAGTAAATAAATCTTGTTAATTTTACCTGGAAGTTATTCTTGATTAGTGAAATACCTGTTGGGTTTTTCTATTTATTTTCAATTTTCTCAAGCAAACCTTTTTCTCTTTCTATGTTTAAACTTTAACTTTATTTTTTTTCGGCTAAGAAAATATAATTCTGCAACTGTTCCTTACACAACACCTAAGAATAAAAATAACTGTTCGCGCAATATGCTTAAATCTTTGCAGATCTATTCCTGGCCAATAGCAATGATTTTTCTTGTTTAAAAGGTATTGATAGATCCGTATGGAACGAGTAATAAATAAACCTTCTATTTTGATATTAATTGCTTTGCAACCATGAGGAATGCTCTTAGGTTGTTTGTTTTATTATTATTTTTAATGTTTCTATATTTGATTTATACGTTTTCTTTTTTTTTTTTTCCTCATCTAGTTCAGGCGTACGTAACAAATAGCAAAAAAATTATTTCAAAAGAAAAACAAATTACGTATTAAAAAAATGACTCATTTATTACCGTACATTCTCTATGCGACACTGCCGATTCGTGTCAGTGAGCAAATAAATGCAGGAAATTGTCATTTTCCTCGTACAATACGTCTTTTATTCAACAAAATATAGAAAAATTCGACGGAAAAATTTTAATATAAAATTTATAAGTAAATAATATTTGCATATTGACATTTAGTTCAAACATCCTGAATGTAAATATAAAACAATCAGCAGTAAAAGTAAAACGCACACTTTCTATTTAAATATTTCGGCGCACAAGGATTAAAGATGGATCATAGATTGTGTCTTTAAAAAAAAAAAAAAAAAAAGTCGATTCCTTTCATAAAATCTAAGTATGAATAGTTATCATTGCTCAGTGCACCTGTGGCCTTGTTATGCTTATAGCACTGCACTGCTCATCAACCTGTGGCCGCCTCCTGCCGGAGAAAAACTTCATATTTTCAGTAGTTGTTGCATGAACTGGATGTAAAATTTAATCTCAGTTACAACTTAAAATATGAATCAGTTCATATTATCTCAAATCAGTATATTGATTTTAGGTAAGTAATTTTTACCCAATTCAAAGTTTTAAAACACAATTTTTTTTAAATTAAATCCATTCTTAAATTTAATATGTACATATTTTTAAATTGTTTCTTCCAAAATCTTTTCAAGCATTCAAAAGAGTGTGTGAAAGCAATTAGTATTTTAACCTCTTATCAAACAAAAGGAAATTTTATTTTTTAAACTAGAGCACTTTCGACTTCCTGTATAAAATGAAAATTTTGATGTATTATTTAAATAATTTATATATTTTATTAATACGCAGGTGGTTTGATTGGTGCACAAAATGATAATTTTACGAAAAGTATCGAGACTGCCACACAATTACCGATGTCTAACACAACTTTCAATCATACAAACGTCTGTGAACTCGTTTCCAATTTGTCTTACATCAAAGACCAAACACAAAAATACAAAACTTGCATTTCTTCAATCGAAGTTCATCTGTTCCCTTTCGACTGCAGGTAAGTCAATGTCATTTCCAAACCAAAGTAAATGAACTCGTTTTCACCCATCAATGGAACTTGATGGTTTAGATATAATAATAATGGAACACTGTACCATAAAGTTTAAATTGTTAATTTCGTTATTATTTCCTAGACAATACAAAACCATTGTTAACTGTTTCCACGATTACACAGAACACGTGCACACATGCTTCAAAGAGATCAATAAAGATTGGGAAATTACCAACAAAATTTTAACCGAAGCTTCTGAATATTTGTGCAATCCAAAGACTAACCTCTTACATTGTAAGTATTTTTACTCCTAACAATTTTTTTTTTGTTTAAATCAAATGATTTTCACGTTTCAGCTTTTTACACTCACGGAGGAAAACAATGCTTTTCGGCAGGCGAGCTGCATCACTGTGGACCAAGTGTCATAAACACACTCTTAAATAACTCCAAGTACTCGACATTCAGTAAACAGCTACTTGCTCAAAATTATTCACTCGATAAGTGCAGGTAAATAAAAAATTTATTCATTTATTTATTTCTAATACATGTGTTTATTATGTAGTGAAGAAGACAGTAACGCGCAGTGCGCTTTGAATGGAATCGCGCTTAACTGCAAGCAATTACCAAATGTTACGTTAATAGCTGACAACGTACACCAAATTGTCATGAAACATGCAGGATGCAGTTCAAATTCACCGTCAACAATTGATATCGGTGTTAATATTAATGCATTAATTATGGTTTTGTTCGCCTCATTAATGTTAAGCACAACCAAATTTTTAAATTAATTTTGTGCGATGACCATAACGGGTTATATCGTGCGTGAATTCTGCGGTATTTAATTTGTTCGATGTAAATACAAACTTTTAACTGTGTAGATGCACTTGATCAGCATTCAGATGTTTAATCTTTAAACTCGCAACTTCTATTTAATTTTTTTTTATATAAATCTTTTCAACCTTCACGGTCATTTCGCATTTCAGTATTTGCAACAAGCAGTTTTATTCATTAAGAAAGTTTTGTCCCGCCTTCTATTGATCTAGTCATTCGAATTACGAACCACAAACGCATTTATCCAAATCAAAATTGATTATATAACCTAACGTTATTCAAAAATATTGTAATTTGTGTTAAATAACAACTGTCTGGTTGGCTTGAGTAACTTTCTAGCAGTTACTAAATTAACTATCAATATCCTGCATAAACTTGAATAACAAAAAATAAATATTCAAACTGTTTATTTATGAGAAAAATCAGTACAAAACAGTATAAATACAGAAATACTAATTTCAAACAAATAAATTCTTTGCTTTAATTTATTCCCCTAACGGATCAAAAACACACAAAAATTATTGGTGAATTCAGTTTATAAAAATATATTTTTTTCACGTTTGATTTTCGAGTGCATTCATCACTTCATTAACGATTGTTGACACCTCAGCCATTGCACCATAACCCGTATCACCACACGCTAATGTTTTCTTAACCACCGGTATCTCAACATAACCTAATTTTTTCAAATTCTCAATATGGACAGCTGACAATGGATGTTCCCACATAAACGTATTCATGGCTGGACAGAAAAGAAGAGGTTTTTTTGGATCCCAAGCCCTCGCTACGCAAGTAATTAAATTATCACACATACCATTAGCCATTTTGGCTAATGTATTGGCATCTAACGGAGCAATAACAAATAAATCGGCCCATCTACGTAGTTCAATATGTAGCACTGGATCTTTCATAGTTTTCCAGGTGTCCCACTCATCACTATCACGGTACAATCTGACAGATAACGTAGAAGGATCAAAGAAATGTAAGGAATGTTCGGTACACACAATTTGAACTTCTAAACGCTTAGTAAGTTTTACTGCAATGAGTTCATCCACTAACTTGGGGATTTTGATTGATGCTACACTTCCAGTGCAACCGATAAGAACACGGTACGGTTTTATGTCGGTATTAGTTTCGTCTTGTAAACTCGTACTTGCTTTTTCCATTGTTGCAATCGATAGTATCTGTAATTGAAATATGTATAAGTAACAAAATTCAAATTCAAAAATTTTATAATTACTAATATAAGTCACGAGATGAGATATAAATTTCGCTCAAGCATCAAGACGAGCAGTTGACCGCCATTATTATTTCAAGTTGAAGGCAACAGGTGGGGTAGTAATGCAAGAGCTAGGTACTAATTGGTGCTGCCACCTAACGGCCACCTTTGTAAATTTTGTAATTTTCTTGTTTTATATTTAAACCGTTGTTGTTCCACACATCTTATACAAGCGAAATATTTGCAAAAATATGGAAATATGGTAACATTTTATCACATAATTTTACATATATCTATTATTATTTATTTTTTTTTTAAATTTCATTGGTATTTTTTATTACAATCCATAAGAATTCTGTAGAAAATTTACTGTAATTTCTTTTATTTGACCTAAGCACAGTGTGACGTCAGAATTTATCAGTGTTAAGCCAATTGAAGTGTTTTAGCATACGTCACTAATAAAGTTCTCTCACCTGTTCGGATAGCATTCACCTTTTCATGTTACTCAAACAACATGGACGCCCACTTGAGGTTTTGCGAAGCAGATATATATATTTATTTCGAATAAACTTACCAAACTGCGCGACATGTACGGTGGTAAACATGGACGAAAACAACAATCTGATGTTTGGGTTTCTGAAAAGCACTACCGGTATTGTCAAGTAAAAATGTTGGCGTCGTAGGGTAGGGCAAGGGCACTTAACAACAATATTTGGATATTTCAAATTGCATAATTGTACTTTGAACATTTTAGAACTCAACTATAATAGACGTAACCTACAATTAACTAAGATTAGTATCAAGTGATATTTTGTGAATATTGACACGCCAATTCTAGAACACAACAAAACGGTAGAAATGTAAAATATGTTTTGCCGAAACAATGTTAAAACAAATTTTAATTTTAATCTAGACTTTTGATCAGCCATTATTTCATGTTGACACAATTGTAATTGAGAGATCTCCTTATCCAGTAATGTGTCAGCTGGATGTGAACTATCCGTGGATAAAATTATTACTGAATGGTAATTTAAATTGACCACAGTGTTTCCTACTTTTACTTAATATATTTTGCATTTTTTATGTCAGGAATTTTGACTCAACCAGAGCTATCATTCATCCGACTTAGAATCCGTTTACGATGCACTTGTCGTCGCTCAACACTTTGTGAAGAGAGCTTTTTCTTTTCTAAATTATTTGCATAAATATATTTATGAAATTGTCCAAAATTCGTGGATTTTTGTTCCGCACGTAATAGATTGTACGAGATGAGTGCCAGCATCAGAAAATTATCGCGTTTCTTATTGCCACACGTCCGTGTCCTTACTTGAGTTGTAATAAGTCCAATATTATCTGTAAGTGGTAAGCGGTTGGATTTTGGAACTCATTTTCATTTTGGCAAGGGCTGGTAAACAAAGGATTGCTTCATGCCTAGTTTGCTGGCACCAAAAAATTCTGTTAAAGAACAGTACGATATGTACCTGAAATTCATGTGGCCAACAATGTTTCCACTACCATTCTTACAACTATGCTTGCATTTAGATCGGATTGGTGTCAATCTGCACCCGAACTGCAAATAATGCGGATTGGAATCTGTTGGTCCAACCCGATCTGCAATGCCGATCCTTGCAATCAGATCTGATCTGCAGCCGATCTGCGAATTTTTAATACATTGAAAAATGCGTTAAAAACAAGCGTATCTAACTTTTTAACTAATAATTACACGTGTCAACCCCAGTGACTTTATTTTCATTTAAAACGCCGAAAAATGCAATAAAAGCTAGAAATATTTGACGGATAATGAATGCGGATCAGATTACGGATAAAACTGTTGCATTAATCTGCATTTCGGGTGGTCAATCGGATCAGATAGTAATAACTGATCCGAATCTCCGATCTGATCCGTGGATAAACGGATTGGACCCGATCTGAATGCATCATTAATCGGTTTCTTTATAAATTATTTTGGTTTGGCATAGAAATTTTATTGATTATTTTATTGTGAGCATTGATTCTATTATTTTCCACTTGTTTCATGGAATTGATTGTCTCGACGTCGAAACTAAGTGTCAATTTCATTTGTTCGATTTTTTTTCTCTTTAATGTAGATGGTTTGTGACACATCTTGACTCATTATCATTTTGAAATAACGGCATTACCTCATAAAGTTTTATATGAAAATTGAGATTACCATAGTCGCTGTAGCAGTGAACTCATTTCATTTGAATGTTTGGTAATAAATTTGTAAAGCAATATTCTACGTACAAATATTAATATTTTTATCTCTTTTTGTAGGAAATGTTTTGGATCTCAACTGCATAAAAACTGCATTTCTCGTTTTCTGACTGATGCAAGGGAATCGTGGAATATCCCCATGCACTGTTGGTTGAAAACATGCAATTAACCATTCTCAGTTCGAATTCTGACTTTAATTGCTTGCCAGACGTGTTTGAAGTGGTTAAACCATTAAAAATATCAGCACTTATGCTGTTAGTTCATTATTACTTGTATGGAAACAAGATTAGCGATCACGTGGTTTTTTAAATTTTTTTTGTGTCGTTCAGGGCTTAAGTTTTAAACTTGCAGCAGTTTTGCTATCTTTAATGCTCCCAATTTGCTCCGAAAATGAACATATTACTCACATCACTACAAAGAATGATTTTTCCATTTTGTTTCATTGATAATAAACATGTGATAATATTATTTATTTTTATTTATTATCCGTCTAATTTTAGAGCTACAACATGAATCACATGAAATGAACCCTAAATAAATGGAGTAACTCAAATTTACCCAGTCATTCGATAGTTTTAAGGATGTATACAATTTACTTATTAACCTAATTTTATTTCTCACTTTTTTAACACTTTTTTCCTTCTTTGAAATATCACGAGATTTATTAAAGTAATAATGTTTTAAGATTGATCTAATACAACAATGATTGCAAATCAAAATATTAAATCCAACAACAAACAACCAACCAATTTAATAATTAAATAAACATTTGAATTATTAATGAACTGTAACTATAACAACAGATTATCTGGCATGAATTGGTAGATTTTTGACATTTCAGATTCTTTCAAAATTATCTTGATGGCAGGTCTGTTCAGAACGTTAATAACTGCTCCGTGTAATTTCAGAACAATTAATTTAATTTTGCTCGTCTTTTTAAGCTAGCATTATCCCGAATGAATAAATTTATACGTGAACGTGCCCATCGAAGCAGACGGCTGAGCAGACTTCAATACAGATCGTTCCCCTGAGTAAATTACAATCTAGAAAATATGAGACAAGAAATTGTAATGCGCGGAGGCAGTAATAAGCGTTCACAAGCGTTAATTGGATATAATCATAAAAGAGTAAAGTTAAAAGAAATGACGCCAACTTCTAGCAACGTTATTGATAGACCTTATTCAAGAAACCAAATGGGTACCCCAAAGTGTGAATTTAGATTTAAAAAACCAGACGATGCAACTAGTCGGAGTTCTATTGCCGAAGCTAAAGGAGAAATCCGACGGGCACACGATTTTATTTCGAGTCATAGAAATAGTAACGAGTCTGGCGACGACGAAGTCCGACGGTTTCATCCAAGTGATACCGAGTCTTTCAAGGAATTTAAAAAAAGTGTCGGACAGGTTCATGATGGCCAAATCAGACATAAAAGAAAAGTCCGACTGATTACTCCATCTAGTATGAAGCAGAAACCAAAAGTCCGACCGACGAATCCATTACCACGTTCTAAGCCGAAATCAAAAGTCCGACCTTGTCCTAAGCGTAATCCAAAAGTCCGACAATGTTCTAAGACGAAATTAAAAGTCCGACAATGTCCTAAGCCGAAATTAAAAGTCCGACAGACTCTTCCAGGTCCTAAGCCGAAGCCAAAAGTCCGACAGACTCTTCCACCAGGTCCTAAGCCGAAGCCAAAAGTCCGACAGACTCTTCCACCAGGTCCTAAGCCGAAGCCAAAAGTCGGACAGACTCTTCCATCATGTCTTAAGACAACAGGCCGACAGACTCATCCACAACGTCCTAAGCCGAAAGTAAAGTTCCGACAGGTTAACCCATCTTTTCGTAAGCCGAAGCAAAAAGTTCGACAGATTAATCCGCTTTCTCGTAAGCCGAAACAAAAAGTTCGACAGATTAATCCATCGGTTCACAAAACTAAGCAAAAAGTTCAAAGAGTTAATTCGCCTAGTTGTAGACTGAAGCAAAAAATTCGACAAAAAAAGAAAAAATTTCATCAAGTTGTTGCAATATCAAATATCAAGAAGCGATCGCAGTCTAAAAAAACTGTTCCAAAAATTAATATGAAATGTGCTACAGAGCGGAGGAAAGAAAAGCAAATTATTCGCAGTAGAATTCTTACCGATTCTGTGAAAGACTCCAAACCGAGATTGGGCGCGAATCGTATGTCAATAGGAGATCCAATAGGAGTGGTCACTTGCACAAATGATAAGTGGGTTTTGACTTTAAATTTTAGCAATCTGGCTGTTCGACAAGTTAGAGTACTCATAGCCGAAAGAAAGGTCGAAGTGCGGGGAATTTATTGTCCCCACGGGAAAGCGTGGAAAAAAATTAGTGAAACTTATGTCATTCCTGATTCTTATCCGTATGTCGTTCATAACACCAAAGACGGGGTTTGGACTATTATAGCGAGAAGTAATAAAGAAACGTTTTCGTGGCACCGACCTGAATGGCCGTTTTCTACCGATGGATTTAGATGGCCGTGGGAAGGATGCAAAGAATGGCCGTTTGAAACAGCGAGATTGTGTTAAAAATGATGTAAAAATATTAAAAATGGAACAGTTTTACGACTTATTTTTCCTCCTCTTGTGTCTATTTTCATTTTTTAATTTCATTTAATTTTTAAATTTGCCACCAAAATATTATAGAAAAATTATATTCTTGTACACCTCTAATTAAGTGTAATCGTCCGTTACCATACTTTTAAAGGCGAATTTTTCGTTTATTTTCTAACTATAATTTATAACTCTTCAAGCGTCGGTGACTATACGGTAAAGTTGATATTTTTTAATCAGATTAAAAATTACCTCCAATAATGAGATTTTAACGTAAAACTTGTTTATTGTAAGACGATTCATCAGAAAAGCGAAACTTACGAAATCACTTCGAGGGAGTCAAGGTAAGGTTATATTGCTTTTAACTACTACTTGGAACTTGGAATAGTAAACGGGAAGGAAGTATTTAATTACCGGTTATTTTTATTGAATTTTAATCAAATTGAAGAATGTACGTGACGCATTTGACCTTTAGCTGAGACGAATAGCAAATGACATCACTCTTTTAGAATAATTTATATTTAATATCTTTTATAAATCACTATAAATAAACGCTTTTGCAGGAAGTTATTTCATTGTACTTTCTTTTTTGTATATCACCTTTCCAGAAATTTCGGTCGGACATTTCCACGTCTAAGATGAGACTCAAGTAAGGTTCATCTCGTTTAAATATATTTACACGGTATTTATCTTTAAACAAAAGTTAAATTTTTAACTGCCTCATATGATCTATTCATAGAATGATTGCGAAAATGAAAATTATCTGCATAGAAATGACTTTTTTTTTTCCAAAAAATAATTTAGTCTTGTAGATCTGTAATTAATTTTATATTGCCAGTGGCGTTTTATCGCCTTGGCCATGAGACCATGGCTTAGAGCCTAGAATTAAAAAGCGACCCGAAAAGCCAGGGTATTTTTTTTTTTTTAGGTTTAATACATTAAGCAATGCATGTAAAAATGTATTTTAATTTGAAATGTATGTTTTAATTAGGGATGAGACATTCGAACCCTCGAATCTTGAGGGATTGGAGAGATTCGAAAACTCGAATCTTTTTCCAGTTAAGTAGACATTAAATTCTCTTCGTTAAAAAGGGACCCGAAATATACATTTGGTTTAGGACCCGTAAAGGAGTTAAAACGCCACTGCGTATTTACATATGGTCAGAGTAAATGAGGAATTTTCAAACTTTTATTTGTGGATTTCTCAGATGATCTTTTTTGTTTGATTTATCAAATTAGGAAATAGAATTTATTTGTACTTTAATGCAAACATGAATTATGTAAATTTAACTAAATGAGAAATTGAGCATAATTTTTTTGCAGATGAGAGGTCAAGATGAATTAAAAGTGTTAACGACGCTAAACTTGTAGAAATATGTAAATGGAACTTGCAGCTGGTCAGATTTATATAATGTTTGATGCATTAACAAATTACTTCATACGCAATTAATTTTTTTTTCTGATGGATAAAATTCGTATCTTGTCCACGAATATCTGAGAAATAAGCAAACATATGGACTAAAACAGATTTAATTGGTTTTTTTAAAAACAAATTTAGGGAAATATAAAAGTCTTTTTTTTAAGCTCTTTATGATCAGGCTACTTGCAAGTTTCAAAATGGAAATATTATATGGTTAAGGTTGTTTAATATGGTGTAACTTCGTATAACAATCATTTATTTATTTATTTCTGCAGACTGAAAAAAGACATTTGCAACGCTTTTCCGTTTATGTTCATATTGTTATTGTTCAATGCAATTATTAATCGCACGAGCGCAAAGACACAATTTGGACACGTAACAGAAACTGCTGACGAATGGAAATTAGAATTAAATATGGGCGATTCAAATTCCGCCTCCACTTCAGTGAATATTAACGGACATCATGTGCGTATTAACGGGCGTTATTTGCGTGATGGAGTTTGGCATCAAATTGACGAATCGTACACTTTCCCCGACAAATTCCAGAGTGTAAAAAGCAGTGATAACAATGGAATAGTAACAGTTGTTGCTATGAATTGTAATGGAAACTGTCCTTGGGATAAAGAAGGTTGGCCATTTCCTCCCAATTTTAAATGGCCTTGGGCGGGACATAAAAACTGGCCTTTTAACTAACAAAATATTAAACCGCAATCACAATACGGTAAACATTTTTGTTCTTATGTTTTAAGTAACTAGATTTGAAAAATAGATTACGCTGTACTGTGATTTGAAAATAAATATGTCAAAATGTCAAAAATGTGTCATTACTTCAGCGGTACTGCCAGATGTTAAATGTTTACATTTATGACATTTCTTGATTTTTATAATGTGGTTATTAAATTTATTATTAAGCAAGACGCTCTAGTTTTTTACCGACATCAGTAAGTGAGCGTCCCAGACGAAGATAGAACAGGACTAGTCGCCACCTGCGTATGCTGCGCTATTCGAGAAAATATACATCAATAAAATCAATTTAATTTAAAACATTAAAAATTTAACTCTTGTGCAATGACATCATCATTCAACAATGTATTCGATGGACCCGTGCAATCCTAAACTTGACTGTCCCGTGCAAAAGTACACATTTTAGTGATTTGTAGGACTAAATGAAAAAATCGTAACGACAGGAGACAAATTTTCTCATTTTTCCCATCAAAACAAAGTTTTATGTTTATTCCTCTCTTTGTCCCATCTATCGATCGTTTATTCTTAACAGATACGCTTATTTCAGTTGTTTTTTTGTTGCCAACTTCGCACTCTACTATGGATTGTGGGCTGCATTTTAATTGTTGGTGCTTCCAGTCATCACATCACAAGGAGTTTTACATAGCATTGTCTGATAGTGTTAGAATCAGATTGTCTGGTTTTCTATTTTGATTGGCCTTCGTGGTCAGCTGATCACCTTAAACCAATCAATTGCTCGGTCAAGTGTGACACTTGTATCTATAGCAATGTTATATCACAAAGCAAAACGCAATATAATTACCATATTATAAAAATTAACACAAAAAATGATTTCTAATGCGCATGTAATAAATAAATAAGAAGCTAACCAGGCGTTTGCAGGTATTTAGGCAAAAAGAGCTTGACTTTTATTCATATTCACTTATGGTTTTTTTAATTTTTTAGATTACGATTTAAAATTGATATTGTGATTCACTCACTGAATAGAGCATTCCTACGATTAATAAAATTTACACGATGAACCATCTTGGACACGTGACAGAAACTGCTGACAAATGGAAATTAGAATTAAATGTGGGCGATTCAAATTCAGTCTCCAGTTCAGTGAGCATTGTCAGTAACCGTGTGCGTATTACTGGGCGTTATTTGCGTGTTGGAGTTTGGCATGATATTGATGAATCGTACACAATCCCCGCGAATTTTAGCGTTGTGTCAAGTAATAATGACAATGGGACCATAGAAGTTGTTGCTAGAAATTGAAAAGGAAACTGTCTTTGAGACAAAGATGGTTGTCCATTTTTTTTCCGATTTTTGTTTTATGTTTTAGGTAATTAGATTTGAGAAGTGTAGATTATGCTATACTGTAATTTGAAAATAAATGTACGGTATCAGAATGTCAGAAATGTGTCGTAATCATTACGTCAGCGGTATTGCCATATTACTGGGATTTTAAATTTGCGGCACGACGCTTTTTGCAAGCTCTAGTTTTGCATTGACATTAATAGATGTTGCTGGTGTAGCGTCAAGAATATTAGCGCAAGACTATTGTTTCTATAGCAATGCCAAACTAAAATGTCAGGGTAGCGTGTGTATAATGCTTTGACATTGTGTCTTCTGCAATATATATATATATATTTTTTAAATAACAAAAAATGAATACAAGTATTTTGGATTCTAATTGACATTTGACCGCATTTGAAAGCAAAATGAGAAAAATTTAAACAGATCTTTGCAGGTATTTAGACAAAAAAAGCTGTACGTTTAGTCGTATTCTCTCATGTATTTTTAATTCTTTAGATTACGATTTAAAATTAAATAGAGTTAGCAAAATTTACAAAATTTACACGATGAACGATCAGGAAACTGGACCAGCAGCACAATTGGCTAAAATCCAGCATAGTGGCAGAAAGTGGTCATTACATTTCGATTTGAATTTGCCATCTCTCATGCTGTCATGCCTGACAGTTAATAACAGAATTGTCAAAATTAGTGGTCGTTTTCTTCGAAATGGCTTGTGGAGGAATTTCAGTGAAACTCACGTCATTCCTGACGGGTTTGATTCCATTTCAAACTCCAACACTGATGGTAACATGACAATAATTGCTGAGAAAATGAACGAAAATAACATCATTAACGACAACTCCTCGACATTGCCTCAAAACAATATCCCTTTTGAGAATATAGAAATCAGCCAACAAGAAATTAGTTCTGATAATGTAAAAGCGTGTGTTGAAGAGACTGTTGCCGGCACTATCCAAATTTCTCCTGAAGGGATAGATGCCTGTAATAACCAAGTGTCTTCTGAAAGGATTGTTGTCGATAATGTCCAAGAGCCCCCTGAAAGAATTGATGCCGATAATTGTCAAGTGTCCCCTGAAAGAATTGATGCCGACAATTGTCAAGTGTCCCCTGAAAGAATTGATGCCGACAATTGTCAAGTGTCCCCTGAAAGAATTGATGCCGATATTTGTCAAGTGTCCCCTGAAAGAAAGTTTAATATCGGTAATATAGAGATATCTTCTGAACGAGGGATTACGATATGTAATAATGCCAACAAGGATTCAGCACAAGCAGCAACTACTTCTCAACTAAATATTTGGCCCTTTGGTGCGAATTTTAAATGGCCTTGGTAATTCATCACTTTTCTGGATTTTTTTTTTTACTTAAATAAAATTATTTTAGGCACTACGATTGTAGCTTTTATTTACATAAACATTCACGGATGGATAAAAAAGATATTATTCATTCTTGTGCGTCTACAACTCACCGTACACTCGTTTTGGTATAGAAGCAAATAAATGTCATTGTTTCCGTCGTGTAACTATGCCGACAATACAATACCATCGTGCAATTGACGCTAGTCTTAGATTCTACTTCCATGTCCCAGCTTATTCACTTTATTTGATATATCAGTCAAATTCAAAATTTTGAGATGGACAAGAATGTACTGTTGGTGCCATTGGTAATGCCTCTAAATGTTACTTTGCGTATACATTGTACACTGCAATTCAAAAGGCCTGGACTTTATGAGTGAAGAGATTTCTTAACAGCCGTTTGATTTTTGCTTTGAAAATTGCGTAATTAAAATCGTTATTATCACAACCGACCGAATGTATGATAGTATGCCGCCAAAGGGAAAAAAGATAGCACCGGAAGAACACTTGGCTCGAGTTCATCACACACCAAATAGGTGGATATTAACACTTGATTGCAACGACGAGAATTTGCGATCAGTAAAATTTAGCGTCCGGGACGACGTATTAATTGAACTTAGTGGACACTATCGTCCTTTTCATAAATGGAAAGTGTTTTGCGTGCAATATGTTATTCCTAAAGGCTATGTTTTTGTCTCATCGACTAGAGAAGACGGAATTTTAAAGATAATTGCCCAAGCCGGTGACACGACCGATGTAAAACGACAATATTGGCCAGTTTTCACAAGCTTTAAATGGCCGTGGGAATTTGGAAAGTAAAAAGTTCTAAATTGGAAATAAGGAAAGTAAAGTCATTATAACCAAGGAAGAAAAAAATTGTAAAGGAAACTATATTCTGTAAACAAAGAAAAACGAGTCGTGATTTGTTTTATGAACTGATAAATTGCCGAATAAATTCTTGCTGTTTGTTTGCCAGTTGCGAATATACACATTTTCGTTGAGTAATTTTTTTTATTCCTAGACCCAGATGGCACTACAATAGCAAGCGGTTGCCATAGTAAATCGTTTGTTTGTTGAAGAGAATCTCTGAACGTTTTCCGGTGTTTATGTAAAAATTATTCAAAATGTAAAGTTTTTATAATAATTTTATTTAAAAATGTGCGTCAGTTTATTTATCAGCATACACAAGACAAAACGTCCAAAAATGTAATCGTGTTTGAGAATTCGATGAGTAAATTATCGCACAATTTAATTTATGTCACATTTAACACGGAGTTTTACAAAAAATCATACACGTGATTCCGGTAAAAGAAAGGGTGTGTATTGCGTACCGTATAGCAATTTATTTACTTCCAGTTATATTTAATTTGTATTTAATTGCAGCTAGAAAAAAGTATGGCAACAATTAACCAAAAATCCATAAAACGAAGTCGTCTTCGCCAAGTGCAGTTGGGTACAATACGATGTACACCGACAACATGGACGCTTTCAATTGACATGACAAATGACAAAGTGCGTCAAATAAAGTTCTCTGTAGCCGATAATCAAATTGAGATTAGCGGTCTTTATCGTCCGAATCGAAGTTGGAAAGCTTTTAATGAACAGTACGTGTTGCCTGAAGGTTATCAATATGTGTCAACAACTAAAAAAGATGGTATGATGACAATCACTGGCGAAGCGTTGAAAGACATTGAAAATGTGTGGACTCGTTCTCACTGGCCTTTCAATGGCAGGTGGCCCTGGGAAATACGACCGACAATTTGGCCTTTTATTTAAGTCGGAGAAAAGTATCATTTTTGTGATAAAAATTGTTGTCAATTGAATAAATCAGTGTTTAATGTATAACATCTAACCCAAGTTCAGAATACATCTGTAAAGAAAATTATTGTCTCGTTAATTACCGTGTTTTCAATTTTCTGGCGGATTAAACATTTTATTTTGTTCCTAAAAACTCAAGTTGATGACATCCTTCCGAGCAAAGTGCTTACACGCAGTAAGTACAGCAGTTAAATTATACAAGAAGCTACTTGTGATGCTTCAAGGGCCCTGTGGTGCTTACTGCTCAGAGCAACACATTTTCAAACTTGGCTAAAAAGTAGTCAAATTAATCTCTAATGTGACGATGCATGCAGCTAAACCATCTATTTGTTTCCACTAGCCATCAATACACTGGTTCTACGTCTTCCGGAAGTTAAGAAATATTTTCAGTGGTAGTCTAACACATTTCTTTAATTTAATTTAATTTTTTTTTAGATGCTATTGTCGATTATTTATTAGTTTTTAATGATATGGTAAATTCAGAAAAGCGAGGAGTTAGGAATTTAAGTGTTGATTAGACATTCGTCAGAATCCGGTTACGTACTCTTGTTGAAAATGCTAATGACAATGCTAATTCAGGCGGAATTTTGAACCCTTTATAAACGTGGTCGGAGTTTCTGATGGGAACACCGTTAATCTAAAATTAAAACCAATATCAAGCATTTAATCAACTTAAAGTTGTCAGGCTATTTTCTAGTGTAATTAAAAATATTATAAAGGGAAAAGTATAAACTGCGTTGAGTAAAATTGATTTAAAAAAAACAAAAAACAATCAAAGACCGAGTGATTTTTTTATTAAATTGTAAGCTAGAGGTCGCTGACCTATAAACTCCTGTCTTTTAATAGGCTTAGCAGAGAGGATTAGGTGGATTATTAAAGAAGTCATCAGTCTAAACATAAATTTCCGTTTATACAGTGAAAAGTTTATTATTGTTACCCTTTAAGTAATCAAAAGTCAAGGAGCTGCTTGTCTCTTTAACAGTCATCATAAATAATCATGGCTTACTACTCTTCTTCGGATGCAGAACAAAATTTAGACTGCCCGATTTCATCAATTGGACGAGTTCATTCGACAAAACAGAAATGGAAGTTGGAACTGCTAAGATATGAATTTCTGACTGTTCGCTTAAGTTTTCTCAGTATCACTAATAAAGAAGTTAAAATCGCGGGTCAAATGTGTTTTAATGGTATTTGGAGTGACTTTTCGGAATGCTACGCAATACCTGACGGCTTCGTTTGCACTACTTGTGTCAATACAAGCGATAAGTTCTTAATCGAAGCTCAATATTCGGATTATCAAGAGAGTGACGATACCGGCGAGACAGACCAAGAGAAGTGTACTTGCAAAAGGATTAACTCAATGGAAGGATCCGCTAGTGTAACTGAGACTGAATAATTGCGAGTTAACGATTTATTTCCAACATAGACATTCAAAATCGATTTTGTAATGTGAAATACTTTGTCGTGCTTGCGCTGAGAATTAATTTTTTTTAAATTAATTTCGAATTGAAAGAATGATATGTACAAAAAGTAAATATTAAAAAAACATGTTTTTTCAAAGAAAATATTAAAAAAATGTTTTTTTTTTGTTTTTTTTAAAAGTTATGTTTAACAAAGCAAATTGATGACGTTTGTATTCGTTTATTTATCAATTCAGCAAGCAGATGGCACCAGTCCTTTACAAAGGAATTGCTTCTAGGATTATAAGCTTGAAACAAATTTTTAGAAAATGTCAAAAATAGGAGGATGTCACGCTTAAATTATACTTGAAACTTATAAATTGTTGAATGAAAATGGCATTAACAAACCCATTGGGACAAATTGATACAACAGACAACAAATGGACGCTTAAAATTGAAAACTGTGATTTTACCGGTATAAGTGTAATTAATCAACAAGTAGAAGTAGAGAGACGTTCACCTGCACCGCACACGTACGATTTTACGAAAGAAAGTTACAATATTCCTGACGATTTCAGTCGAGTGTCTACGACAGTCGATACATCGGGTGGTGCCACAATCGTGGCCCGTTCAAGTTCAGTGGATTCAATTGCTAGTGATTTCAATTTTTTAGAAGAAGAAACTTTGAACGAATTACTTCCTTTATCTGTGTTGTTGATTATGTATACCGTTATGCTTTATTACGGATATGGATACAGCTTTCACTGGATAATGATTGCTCGAGCTGGTTGTTCGTGGTTTTATCACATACCAGGCCTAGACGCAGACGGAAGTAATGAAATAAAGAGAAGAAGATTTGAAATGCACGTTGCTAGTTTAATACTGTATCTATTTATTATGTACAACGATTTGGAATATTATTTATTTTTAATTTTGGTTCCGTATGCACTATGTGGCCTTATAATATGCTTGGCTTACGTTGCAGACTGGTTTCTGTAAGCTCTTAGCGATATTATTCAGTCTTCTACAGTTTGAATAAAAGCATAGACATGATATCGAATTTATTTGAAAAATTACAATTTTTAGTATTTTAGTGTATACATTTATTGATCAATTGACATATTTTACTCGAGTGACACATTGCTATCTGATGGTGTCATAAGAAACTAAACAATGTCTTCAGCAATAATAAACACTTGCGCTAAACACTATTGTTATATAACTCATACACTTACGACTAATGAGATGAGATACTAGAATAATTTTTTAAATCTTTATCCTATGGAAATTATTGAATTGCATTAAGTTGCTTTCAAGTATAGCCACAAGCAGGTCAACAAGCACTCTACAGGTATAACGACAATTTGATAAAAATATAAAAATATAAATATATAAAGTATTCAAATATATTTGTGAACATATAAAACACGTAAAAATTAAACACTCACTATTATTATTTTTTTGTATTAGATAAAAATCCAGGAATGAATGAATACAATATTACAAATGGCTTTCGAGGTGATAATTCGTTTCGTCACTTTGATCGTGGCGATACAGTTAAAGATGTTGAATATGGCTCATGCGATTGGCCCTGTCAGTTCTTCAGCCCACTACCATCGGAATCTAATACAAACATCCAAGTGGAAAATAATCAAACTGTGGAAAAAAGGGAAGCTTTATCAATTAAAAATATTCATACAATAGTGTTGGCGCACATCATATATATGATGTTTTTCTGCGAGTGGACATTAATTGCACACTTTTGCGCCCTATTGGGACTCACTTTACTTTTGTCCTTTTGTTGTTTTCTTCTAAATCTTGATCTAAAGTGGCATTCTAACGGCATTTTTAAAGCATCAATAATCTACGGATTTCTACTAATATTTTATTGGCTAATTTCACATTTCTTGCCTTCAGTAAATTTGTATTCTGTAATTAACATTCGCAAATCGCTAGTTGGATCTATCCTAACTTGCATTGAAACCACTTTGTTTTAGCAAAATTGTTTTTTTTTATTATTAATTTTTTTTAGAAATTAATTTTAAAAGAAAATATGTTAATTAGAAAACAATTTTAAAAACATAGAATGTGTTGGTGATTCAGAAAACAATGTGAAAAAAATAATGTGAAATAAAATAATTGTGATAATGAGAGAATGTTTATGAATCTGTCCGTCACCAGGTGGAACATCTAAATAGCAAAACAACCCACATAAACATGGTGCAGAATCACATTTGATACCACACAGAAAAACATCGTTTAATGGTTAGTAAGAAATATGTTTTTTGACAATTTAAGTGTACGTATTAGTCACGGTGAAAACTTTCGAGTAGTTCAAGTAGTTTGGGTAGTAATCTTTGATTTTAATTAACCCTAACTAAGGACTACCATGCTTTCGTACCGGTAAATGTCTGCCAGAAGCAGTTTACAGTACAGACCCAGTTTGACGAATATGACGTTAAATAGGTAGACATACAAATAAAATAGGAAATAGAGGCAGATAATATAAATGTGCTCGGAATGATAATTTTTTTATTCATAACATTGCATAGATAATCATGGAAACCACAGTTAATGGCGAGTGGCAGATGTTTTAGCCATAGAAACAGTAATCAGACAAGGGGATCAGAAATAACTTGGATTCCATAAGGTTACTATAGACCAATGTGAACAGGGGGATCAACGTAGTGAATGAGTTGTTGCTGTCTTTGAAAATATTTTTGAATTGAATTGTGTTTCTAAGAAGTGAAATTACATCCCAAAGTTTATTTTTGCATATAATAATAATTGCAGGGCACACCTTTTATTACCAAACATTAGATGGTGGCGCCATCTGCAAACAAAAACTTGTAAATTCTTTGTCATTCATGTTTAAGTGCTATGTGGAAATTTGTTGGTCATTTGGAATTGGAAATACAATTTTCCCAACCTTTAAATCACTAGCTATTATATTTTATTTATATATTTTACCTTTTACGATTCGCCTTTGAGTTTATCTTCCGTCGTTTATTTATCGATCTGTCGTTGTTTTCTTAGTGTCTCGCAAGATGTGCATTATTGATGAACTCTTATTCATTTATTAACATGCTTTTAAGATTTGTAAACATGTATTTCGAAATTTTAATTTTAATTTTTGCCTTATTAGAAAAATTCTCAACGTTTCGTCTTAATAAGTAGTTAATAAAGTTGAATTTATTGAAACAAGATTTATCGAATGCACTTAAAAATGTTTGCTTATTCATTGATGCAATCTGAATTATTGCAAAACTGAATTAATTTCACACTCCACGAATTTAATGCACAAGCTTAAAGCTGCCACGCATATTCAACCGATTTTGTTCTGTTCCAACTTCTAATCGAGAGAACTTGAAAGAATTTGGAAATGCTTTTTCGGCCAATTTTCCGGATATAAATACTTGATAAACAAAACTTTTAACAAACTTGCAGCTCGTCTTCTGCAGCACAAACCAAACAGATGCTCGTGGAGGTTTTTCACCAATCATACTTAGTTACTACACCGGGAAACAGACCTTTTAAAACATTAAAAATTTAAAATCTCTTTGGACAAAAGCTGAGAATCTGTTCCCCCCTCTCCCGTTTATTTGACCAAATCCTTTTAGTGAGTTGTAATTTGTCATAAAACCTTCACTTTTTTTTTTAACAAAATAAAAAAATCTATATTAAAGCAAAAATACAAACCAAACGAAGCGATCAAACTACAATAGATCTAATTACTTACTCAAGGTTAGAGTTAGAGCAATTGTCCTTTGACGCCATTACATTTCCTAGATACACTTATGGTGAGTTATCTTTTTTAGAATTTTCAGGTGAATTAGTGACTAATTTGCCACCAAATGTAAATTAAACATTGTGTGTTGAGCCATTTATTACTACAGAAACGTTGCTTTATTTACTGTGTATCCATTCAGAATTGTTTTGGCAAAGAAACAGAACATTGTAGAATTATTAATGTTGCACCTACGTATGTAGGATAATTTGTTTCCATTCTGCTGTTGGCAAAAAGGAAAGTAGAATAACTCAGCAGTGTGAACTTGTGTACACTTACAGATGTAGCTTTGAAGGTGTATTATTCATTCATGCATTTGAATATCTAGATTGTAAAATAACACTTTGGGCAGCATTTTTGAGATTAGATATGCAAACCACTTGGCGAGTGGAAACATTTTAAACATCTTGCGACTTGTCTTTCACCGTGTCCATTTACTTTAGCGTGCACAATTTAATTTGCTGAGCATTAAAATTCCATTGAAGTGGAATTGCAATTGAAATTGAAATATCCACTTGAAGTTGTGTGCGGTAATGCAATTCCCAGTTCATTAATATATGCGAGTGATCCATGGATTCGGGATTCGCTAGAGTGATTGATCCATCAGTGATAAATGAATTAAATTTAAATTTGATCGCTGCAAATGTAATATAATTAAAGTGACAGATGTATATCTACCTGTTAATAATTTGTGTCAATCATTTTGCAACAGTTAACGTGTGTAGCTTTAAGTTGAGCTGATGCGCAATTGGTTGGCGTTTGGCACAGATGCGAAAGTTTCTAATTTGCTAAATTTCTCGCTTTAAACCATTATATTACAGGAAATGTGGACATTTTCAGATATTTAGTGTTGAGAATTTCTGGAATTTTTGAGCTGGAAAAAAAATAAAATTACTTCTTACAGAGAATATAATAGGGGAAATTTTAAAAATCTTTTAGACAAAACTGAACTCAAGTTTTCCACAACGATTAATTAATTTTGTTGTAAAAAAAAAAAAAAATGATTTTGATTCGATAATAATATTATTTTGTGATGAATTATGAATTGGAACGGCTTTTCTAATTTTTTTTATCGTTATTTTCTCTAAGAATTAGACATTTTGACACGATTAAATGATGTATAATCAAAATCAAAAATTCTTTAGGAACATGACAATTCATCAGCAAATCCAATGCGCAAACGGTTGGAGTATTACAGAGCCGCAAGCAGCCCACTTAAATTGAATTACAGTCCTTGTTTCATTAAATCCATTTTTGGGATTCAGCCGAGCCAATATAGTAGTAAACCGATGCTCGACGTTTGCATGTAGACGGTTTTAATAACTCTTGAAATTACAAGGCCAAGGAGAATCTGCATCGAATGTTTCAAAAGAAAACGAGCCTTGAAACATGAGTGTTTCGTTGTTTCGAGATGAGTCATGTGATAATTGAGTCGTTTAACCACTCAGTTTACAAAAGGATTGTGTCGTTTATGCTAGAAACATTTGCCGTAAATTTTCCTTCTAGGAGAATTTGAACGAAATCGGGATTAGTTTTCAATACATTTCAATGAACATGAAAACACAAGAAATATTCCGATGAAATATATTTCGATGTACACCGCACACCTTTATTACCTGATGAAAAATCAACATTTTAGATGAAAAATTTACTTTTTAGATGAAAAATGCAGTCTTTAAATAAAAGATTCACTTGTTGGGTATAAACCAGGAACACCTGTACAAAAAAAATGATGATGATTTAACACTCTGGGACCACCCTCAACCAATTAGCATCTTTTTAGAGAGTATCTAACCGGTTTTGATGTGTGAATTTTCTCCCCATTCTCTCTACCGTATCCGTATTATGCTGTCCGATTTGATCTATCGTAAACTTTCACCCGTCATTTTGCTGGATTGACCGTGTAGTGGTGCAAGGATTTTATATGACTGGTCAAATATTTCTGTTGTCTTTTGTAATTAATCAATTCCGAAATTGATATAATTAACTACACACGCAATGTTAATTAGTAAATGGCTCCCAATTTAACCTCAATCAAGTTGGGTCAAATTTAATGCATTTATCTGATACTTTCGATTTATTTAAAATGACAGGATTCAAAAACGAAATGTACGACATGACACCGAAGTTTGCAATTTAATGAAGACAGATATGTTCCATAAAACTCAAAAAAATAAACGAAAATTATATCATAAAAATATAGCACATCAGAAATAAGCAAACTTTGATTTACCGTCGTAACATTTTAATAATGGAGCCAACGCAGGACAGTGAAACCCACTTTTCTTTTGATTTCTGTCCACTCCAGAACTTTCCGCTTTGGTAATTAGTGTCCAGACAAGAGTGTAAGCCTTGTATTAATAAGAATTTAGAAGTGTCATATGCGCAGAATTGAAGAGGAATTGAAGACATTGACTATCGGGTTTCCCATGCATCTAGGCATGAAGTAATCTGAGGCATGAGTCATGTAGGCCCTAGCTCGTGTGAATTGGGTGTATTTTTAATCATCTTTGACAAGAGGTCTTGGTTGCTTGCACGTGACATTGCCTTCATTTTGATCATCTGGTCATGTCAAAGAGATTTTAGCTCGCCTAAGTGATTTGCCTTGAATAGAAAAAGGATTTGTTGTCAAACACCTGCTGGAAGCTGATAGAAGCAAACAAAATAGACTTGTTGCTAGGCAACCGCAGAATGGATGAAGATGCTTCATCCGCTTACAAAGATTGAGGACTTGGCTGCGGTTATCACCAAATCAATGGGATCAACGGGTGCAATGTGGTAAGGTGTATCTTTTGGTAAGTTGTTGCAGGTGAAAATGTGTCATGGGAGATAAAGCGAATAACTTAAAGCTGGTATTTTTTTTCGCATTTTCAGTTTTGATCATAGATGGCACTATTGCTTGATACGAAGGGAAGTACTGTTAGTTTTGTCACTAGTTTTAAATAGTTTTCTTGGTTACATTCACCCTAGGAGGTCCTTTTTAATATGAAACTTTGATTTTTTTATTTATTTTTTATTTTTTTGAGAGAATGGTAAAAGGAATATTCAGGTTTTAAACTGAAAAGAAGCGCCTTCTCTCGGGAATTGGAAATGTTTAATGATTCTCAATTAATTTGTGCTTAGAAGCAAATTTGAAATTCATTAACTTTTATCTAGGATCTTAGTTGCTACATGTCTGAATAGAAACTCGAGCTTAGAAAAATCGATTTTTTTTTTCTTCTTCTTCTTTTTAAGCAAGAAAACATTTTGACCAAAATGAGTCGAAAACTTATGCTCATTATATTTTATTACGTTGATTGATTTCATTTATTTAAAAATAAAAATAAAAATAAAAAAATATAAAAAGTTACAGGATCAAAGTGTTAGGTGGCAAAGACTAAATTTGAGACCTAAAAGTGATGAGTTTCCCCGTTTTTTTTTATTCTTTTCTTTTATGTTGCACGTCAATTGTCTGGGGATTTTTTTCCCTCTCTTTACTCTGCTGTTACGTCACATATGGTGCTCATTGTTGCGTAGTTGGTTTTTTGCTACCCCCATTACACTTGATGTGCATTGAAACATGGCTAATGGCAAAATGTGATAGAAAGAGAACGAGTCTTCCATATCACACATGGTAAAAGATTGTTCTGCTATACTTGACACCGCCCTCCTATCGGCAGAGCAGATAAACTCACATCCGCTTCCGGTTTCCTTTTCGAGACAACGATAAAATACAAATATAGTCTAAGGAAAATGTACCTATTTGTTTTCGCCAATCAATATAGCTCGTATGAATAGTTAAATCCAAATTTGTGCGCCAATTGTTGCTAGGTTTGGGTTTGGCTAATTTACAGTTATAACGAGTGGAGTAGAGGCCAATACGGCATCGTTAATAATTGTCACTTACCCATGGGGATCAAAGGTGGTGGCGTATAACTCACGTTAACTAACGTCATAGGTCAACAACACGTAACATTTGTCGCGTTTGTCATTGATGGCACAACCTTCAATTTTTTTTAATAGGTAAACCGCAAACTATCTTGTTTTTTTAAAATAATTTTTGAAAAGTTATCTGATTTTATTTAAAAAAAAAAAATTTAATTTGTAGGTGGCAACCGCAATAACTCCTCTGGAAAACCGCAGACGCGAGAAAAGAAGGACAGGAAACGCCATGTAGAGATGTCATTGAAAGGTGAATGAGGCTCGGGGATCAAGATATTCGTTGCCATCAAGCACCACGGGGATTCTCTTCCCAACAAAAAATATACATAAAAATGTTTGGGCTTTATAAAAAAAGATTGAAATACCAACATCTCTGACGAAATATGAAGAGTTTAGGCTTTCTGTTTGAGTTGCGATTTTTTTATGTATCTTGATACGGGGTTGGTGAGTCACGCTGTGATTGGTTATTTGTTTATTTACCAACTCATTGCGCTTTAACCTGATAAAGCGCAATGGATTGGGGTTCACTGGGTTGGTGTAAAAAGCTGTCACTTTACAGCTGTACACAAAAAAAGGTCTGTTAAAGTTGACAATGCAGGGAACGAAATTTCTTATCGCAGTCTCTTGTACACTTAGTACTAACAGGGTTATGTGGTAACAGAATTTCATTTCCACACACTTTTCTGTGTGTATAGACATGACCATGACGGAAAATTTTATCAGCATCAACCTGGTGGCAAAGTATATCAGTCTGTCATGCGAGACTTTTTATCGTACTCACAGCTCTATGCAACTGAAAAGAAATGAAAAATAGCAATGAGTGTGAAGATTAATTTATTCAGGATATCGTTGTGTGTTTGCTGATTGAAATTTAGAATTATTATTATTGTTGTAAGTAAATTAATAACGCATTTTTGTGATTACCGTATTTCTTTGAATAAGAGCCGCGGCTCTTATTCAAAACTGGTGCTATCGGCCGCAACAACAACAGAGTGTAGAATGAATGCAGCAAACGCAACATTGAGTACGGCATGAATACCGTATTTTTCCAAAAAAATTAAAAAAAAATTTGATTTAAAGCTTAAAATTGCAGTCGAAGAAATACGGTAATAGGGTAAAAATCGAGGAAAAAATAAACAAATCATTCTATGTTTATTTTACAGGTGTTCCATTCATTCTATATTTGCTTTACGATCAAGAAACGAACGGAATGAATGCAAAGTGGCCACTACTTCGTATAGTGGCCGGGGCTTAGAGAGGCAATTCGAAATAAAAGCTGCGGCTTTATTTTTGGAAATACAGTATTTATTTTTAATTATAATTTTGTTTTAGTTGTTTGCATGTTGTTGGCAATACTGAGTGCTGCCATATTTGAGATTGGTTAAAACAAAATTGTGATTGGTCACAGATAATAGAGACTAATTATGATTGGTCACTTACTTTCTGATTTCTGAGTCAACAGAAGTTTTTGTGCCTGGAAACAAAGGCCAGAAAGTTGATTTTCTGTGAAGCAGACATTGCAAGATTGGAATGAAATTTGTGAGTACAAAAGTTTTCTGTTGAGAAAATTTCTGTAAGCAGTATGATTTTCACCACAGGAAGCTGCTCATGAGCACTGAGCTTTAGTGAAGTGTAGGAGTGAGTAAACGAAAAACATGAACTTTTTTTGGCATCTGTTCGATTGCTGTAGTTATTAATTACCATATTGGAGAAAGGGCTGATATTAAATCTTTTTTTTATTTTATTTTTTTTTTCTGTTTGCTTTGTTGAAGTCAGAATGTGTATTTTAAGCAGGCAAATTGAAACAACAATCTAAAAAAAAAAAAAATGGAAGATTTATGCCCAAAAAGCGTAAATATATACATTGGTGGAGTAAGGCATTTTCAAAGTTGAAATTGCTATAATGATTTTTATCAGGACCCCCAAATTGCAGAAACATATTAAAACTAATAATATAAATTTTAAGCACCTACTAGATTTTAATATAAGCCCGTAAGCAGGATGAATGGAAAGAAAGGCGTACCCAAAGCTGACCTAAAAATTCATTCCTCGCAAAAAGCTTTTTAGAAAAATGGAGATGGGGGACTAAAAGATTTTTTGCAGGTGGGGTTTTTCCTAACCTAAGGGTTTGTTGTGCATCTGCTGTAGTTAGGTTTATTCTCAAGCCCGAAGCAAAAATGAAAGCGCTCGTGCCTAATTTATCCATATATATATTTTTTTATTATAAACATTTTAAAATGAAAAATATTGTTCTGAAAAAAATTCAGAAAAATTTTATTGACAACACTACTTTTGTTTTATTTACTTTTCTTAATGAAAATACCCCATGCAGTCGAATTTGTTTCTTTTCTAGATAAATGTGCTCCAGTTTCATGAATACAGTTAACTGCATTGTTGTTATACCCTCGAGGACGGGCGAGTTAAATTATTCAAGATTGCTAAATTTTGCAGGCCAAAAAAGAAAATCCCAGCGGTTTGTCTTTGTCCACTCTTTGCCCAGTCAGTTGATCTGTCCAGAGACATTTGTGTTTGTGTTAATTGCTTTTGGGCTGCGGTACAATGGTTAGGGAGGCACGTGACACAGTTAATTTGACAAGAATAGCTTTAATGGAATAGTGATGTCCAATTTGAAGTTCTTTTTGTTTCAGTACAAAAGGGAAAACGCTAGCCATGTTTACGTAGCAAATCAATAAATTAAAAAAGAAAAAAAGAATTGCACTCTGTCCCAAACCCCAACCGCCAACTCCTTTGATTATGACCCATAGAGCCGAGATTGCTACTCATAATGGACTTTGAAAAAAAATATTTTTTTTGCTTACATAAGCAGTTGGAGTAATTAGACCAAAAAAAATTGAAGCTGTAAAAACACGATCCCAGAGGCAAATTCTAATTAGCAAAAAGAAATTAGCAAAAACATTAAACTTAATTTCGAAAACAAAATGGCCGTCTATTTATAAAGCCTTTTTGCCAGTAGGCACGAACATGAATATTTATTCATTTTATGCCCGTAAGTTAAATATGAGTCGGCTTTTACTCATTATGGAGTTTGTACGGTCTCGAGACTCCAGGGGCAAACTAATGAGCAATCGGTTAAGCCTGAAGGAATTACATTCATATCCACATCCCAACGGACCCACACGTCGATAATTACGTGTGATGTCACCAACTATTTTTGTGAGATTTCATAAATTAGTCGCTAGACTCACCACTCGGCTGAATGGCGGCATGGAAACGGAAGAATTGTCATTCCATTTTAGGCTTCATTTTACCGGGAAAAGTGCAATAACAGACTGATAAGTAAGTTGATCTTCTGTCAAGTGTTCATTGAGGGTGACAACTTGATACCCTGTTGGACACGAGTGAATGCAGGATCCCTTGTCCATTCTCTCTCACTTGCCTTCGGGATGTGAGGAAAATGTTATGAATAAATATAGGAATATTAATGAGTTTATTAGGGGTCAGGTTTGAACCTGTTTTCTCTGGGGAGTTTTGCAGTTTGTACAAGTGGACGAGCTCTTCAGAGAGCCACCGCTGTGTCATCGTTTGTGCATTTATTTTAGCTATGGTAAAAGTTTGTTTTTTTAATTGATGAAATTGTCAGTTCCAGAGCATGAAAAGTGGAACAGTTTTTTTTTCTTTACATATTTTAGAGTATTTGTCAGAAGATTTGATTTTTAAAATTAATGAAATTGAAAATTTGATTTTGAAAAATACTGTCTAAACTTTAAATTCAAACAAAAATCACGATCTGTATGAATAAATAATGTATTTTTTGACTGCTTAGTTTGTTATAACAAATTTTCATTGTAACGAACAGATTTCTAGGTTCCCTTGCGATTAGTTATAACGAGTTTCTATGGTACTGATTTTTTTGTGGAGAGTTGAGTCGTGAAATCACTGAAAAATTAAAATCTGTAATCAGCTGCAAAACGAAACAAAAATCGTTTAAAAGATCTGCGAAAGAAAGCAGATCTCTCTGACAGTCTGACATGCCAACATTAAAAATCATGAAGCAAAAAACATGTGATAAACGATGAACGAAATACTCAGGGGTTTAGACGTGTTTTTGTTTTCGAATGCACCATTGCACCTTGTGTTTATAAGACATGGTGACAGACTATCTGATAAATGTTTTACAACAGATAGAGTTGGGAAAAAAAATTGAAATAGAATTTATAATCTGTTTGAAAAATACGAGTCAACAACTTAAATTTTAATACCATAACTTATTAATGTGTGTGCTGTGGTTTCATATTTTAAACAAGCAGTGCACTTATGCATTAGTTGAGTTGAGAGGTTGTCTTGAGAGGATGTGATAAATATTTGTTTAGACTAAAAGTTGTGCGAAAAGAAGAACATTTAAAATTATTTTTCACATTTCACTTGGAGTTGACTCATTAATAATTTCCAGTACCCTAACGGAAAAATAAATAGAAATTTTATTTTTCCAACGTACACCACAGTGAATTTGTGAGTCTTGTAATTTATTGCAAATGTGGTCTTTGAGTGTAAAGCTGTTCATTAATTTAAGCTTACAAGAAAAGGTCACCCAACTCAACCTTACAATAATAAAATATCATGGGAGATCATTTTTCCAGCTGATTTTTATATTATTTTAAACTCAACTCAATTTTTTAAGTTTTTTTTTAAGACTAAAAACACTTTTTTTTTTGTTATTCATTTTTTTTATTTTGGAAGTGTTAAACGAAATTAAATGAAGTGAAAATTTTTCATCAATCACAGTTTGTTGATTTTTAGACGAATTTTTCTGTTTTTCAATGAGTTTACTGTTAAAGTGTACAATTTTCTTTTAAACTTGTAATTAATCAAATGTCGAAAATAGTGCAAAAACTAACACGGGGATAAAATGTCAAAGCCAGCAGATTAATGCAGAAAAATACGTTATGAAAACAACGTTCATACTTTGAAAGAACTTTTATTTTTATTTTTATTTTTATTTTTTAAAAAAAAGGTAGTTTACAAAAGAAGAGAAAAGGGGAAGCAATTTCCATAAGAATTAAACTTGAAAGCCATCGACTTGAAGTTTTTTCTCTTCTTTTTTCAATTTATAAATTTATATGAGAAACTGTCAGTGTGAAAAGGGGAGAAAAAGAGAAAAACATTGTGGAATGAATGTAAAAAATATTGACACATATTTTCAAAGAAGAAAAAGTTTAATTTTCAGTACATTCAGATTGATGATAATGTTTTACATTTCTTCAAAATAAGTTAAATAATTATCGATTATAAAATTTAAAAATTTGTTATTTATTAATTGAAAGTAAACAAAAGTGAATTTAAAACAGTGTTCTTTTAAAAGTGTTTACATTTGCTCTGTAAATGGTTGAAACATGCGGAAGACTTCATAGAGTTCAAAGCTGAAGTGAGGAATTGAAAATGTCTAATTGAATTCAATATCGACGTGAGATATGGTGGTTGTTTAAATAATTGAACACGGTGTACTAGAATTCTGAAAAATAATTGTTTTCTATTGATTACTTCACTTCTCTTTTCAACCTCTTGGCCCTATTTTCTCGGTTTTAGTATCTCCTAATAGATTTTATAAATAATTTGTAGTCGTCTTGTAGGCTCAATAGGGTTTAGGCAAGTGGGCTAACAGGTTTACAAGCTGCAAAACATTTTATGGATGGAAGGTAAGTGATGGATGGCCGCCTGCACATCAAATCATCAGCAGAATATTTTTATAGTGGATAAATGTAGCAGAAAATCAAATATGACATGATGCTTTACAACTTCACAGGTCTTTTAAAATATAGATGGTGGTGATAAGAGATAAGAAAGTGAAGATGCTAGTTTCAAAGGGAAGAAGTTGTAAAAACTTTTATTTCTATTTTTTTTGTGGATATTACGATATATATAATGAATGTGTATGAATTTATAGCTGATGTTTTAAAAGTAGGGATGTACTAAATATTCGCCAATCATTCCGTATTTGGACTATTCATTCGGCCATAAATGATACTATGGACACATTCATACAGTCATTTGAACTGGTTTATCTCTTTTAAACTAGTAAATGTAGAATTTTACAGGTTTAATTTCACATTCAGACTTTATGACTTTGCGCCTACTATTCAGTACTATCTGGTCTTCGGTATTCAGCGATTTTAATATTTGGCAAAGATTTGCTATTTTAATATTTGGTGATTTTAATATTTGACAAATATTTGGTGATTTTAATATTTGACAAATATTTGGTGATTTTAATATTTGACAAATATTTGGTAATTTAATATTTGGTGATTTTAATATTTGGCAAATATTTGGTAAATACAGTGTACTCTGCATAGACCGGATAGGCCTCAAAAACTTGTCCAGTTTTCAGAGACAAATGGTCCGGGACGAGAGACACGACCCAATACATCGAAATTTAGCGTAATGGAAACCACATTCTGCATATTTTCAATTTTCAACTGTACGGAACCAGTAATCTCACCAAAAATTCACCATAATTTTATGTACGTTTTATAAACATTTCGAAACTTTTACGAAACTTTCTCGGAATTGCAGTGACTATTTGAATGCGCAGGCTCAGTTAATAAGGAGAAAAAAATTGTCCGAAGTTTCAGTGTTATGGGACGCATCCCAGAGTCTGGAGGGGGAGCTGTTCGGACGAGGGGGCAAGTGGGTACTAGTTGGGTCTTGGTTCTAGAAAATCTATCCGGACCACTTGTCCGATCGATGCTACATCTTGTCTATACAGAGTACAGAGTACACATTGATTTTAGTATTTTAGTATTTTTGTACTTAAAAAATGAAAGTGACGATATTCAGCAAATATTCAGTTTTTGGAGATTTTGATTTTCGGTAAATATTTGGTATTTGGTGATTTTGTTATTCGGTTCATCTTTATTTTATAAACATGCAAGTTTGCCCTAAGAAGCAGCGAAACGTACCTGAAATAGGCAAAACCAGAAGTATGACCTCGGAATGAACTCGCCGCAATTTAAAAATTCATATCCAGTGAATCATTGAAGATGGAAAATTTTAATGATTATAATTTGATAAGAGATATTTGGTCATTACTAGAAAACTGGACTTTTTTAGACATTTATAAATTTAAATTTCTATAAAATTAAATTTTTTTTATTTGAAATATAAGAAATTGCTTTAAAGTTACAATTTTTTGTCAGGACTGAACAACTTTTTGTTGAATTTTGTATTTTGAACTTGTTTTTAAAAAAAAAAATTAAACAGGAGTAACTTAAAAATTTTTACAAATTCTTTAATAAGCCATTTGTCTTTATTATAGAGTTGAAGTAAACAAAATATTTGGATAATGAGTAGAATATTTTTTCTGTTTATACACATCAGAAATTTTGTTAAGAAAGGGAGGGGGGGGGAAAAAATAGATTCACTTGTTATTTATGGCGCTAGTCCCTCACTCGTAAAATACCTGCCTTTTAATTGCAGGTATGAATCTTTCTTCTGCACAAACCATGAGACAGGTAAGGAGAACTAATTTGTACCAGAGAACTTACCTGTCTCGTTATTTCTTTAGTACATGAGTAGAAAAGAAAAGAAAGAATAAAAAAGTAGCCATCTTGAGATAAAGTTTATATCACTTACTGCTTTCTTTCACTTTCTCCCCTCTCCCTCGTTTAACGAATGTTTGGGAGCCCAGTGCGTGCCCCAGATAATAAGTAAAAAAAAATATCTAAGATTTATTTACCGTATAAGAAAATTATAAAAATAATAATCAAATATAGAATTTTTTTAACATTTAACAAAGCATTTAAGTTTAATATTGAAGAAAACGTAACATTTCTGTATTAAAAAGTAAGAAGTGCGATAAAAGTTGATAGATAACAATTTGACTTGTTTATGGTTTAACTCACACGTGACCCTGAAGAGGAGGGAGATTAGGGAGAGGCGTAATCTCCTCATCAAATTGGCATAAACTAAAAAGCGTTTTTTTTTAAATGTGTTAAGAGAGAATAACATCTCAATAAGGAATAAATTATTACCGCAAGGCGGATAAAATGACACTAAGTCTACCATAAAATACCTGTAAATTTCGAATATATTTTTTTTAACTTTGGAATTTAAAAAAATAAATAAAAAGTAAAAAAATAAAAATAAAAATAAAAAAATTCAAATTTTGTACTATAATTGCGAAAATAAATGTATTTATAATACATGCGAGAGACATCTATTAAATAGTTGTTTAAAATGCTGTTTAGTGTAATCTAAATTACTTTTTGAATACGCCTAGTGTCATTTAAGTGCAAATTCTCTTTAATATTGCGATTAACATGTAACTTTTTATCAAAACCTTTGCTCCACAGTGATGTGGGTTTGAATACCCTGCAGATTGGGTTGTTATTAAGTTTGAATAAATTTCTACTGTGTATATAAGCAATTATTATTTTTAATTTATCTAATCAATAATTTTAAAACTTATGGTTAATCTATATTCTTATTTTATTATATTTTATTTACTTTTAACTTAACTTTAATTTATTATTTTTTTTTTTGAATATATTGATCTCGTCAAAAATAATTTAATCAAAACAAACAGTTCTGATTTTCGAGATGTTGTTGCCACGGAGATTACCTTTTGTCTTTTAGTTTACACGTTTGCATCATAAACACACGTGAATTTTTCAGTACTTTCCAACTTGGTTATTTGCAAGTTATAAATAAATAAGAAGAGAGTATGTTTTCATAGACACCCAATTTCAATCAAAATTCTAACATCTTTGGAAAACTAAAAGTATAAAATAAATAACTCGGAGTAAGATAAAGCCGCTGTTCAAATGAAAATAGATGGTTTAGAAGTTGCTAATATATTGCAATCAAATATTTGATAATCCCTAAAAGATTTGTGCAGCATTGAATTTTAGTTGTATTGATTTTTTCAAAAATTATAAATGTTGTGGCATCAACTGACATCGGAATCGTTGCCAGGAAAGACTTAGCACGAAATTAATTGCATCAAAATTCAATAACTTGGAACCAGGGATTTCAACTGTCGGCTCTACATTTCAATAATTTGAAATGTTTCACTTGAAAAATAAGTAGAGGCCTATTTGCATATT
>JAQFXT010000182.1:0-62415 GCA_034683725.1 Strigamia crassipes
TTTTGTGCATAAAATTCCAATTTTGTGCATAAAATTCCAATTTTGTGCATAAAATTCCAATTTTGTGCATAAAATTCAAGTTTTGTGCATAAAATTCAAGTTTTGTGCATAAAATTCAAGTTTTGTGCATCAAATTTCAGTTTTGTGCATCAAATTCAAGTTTTGTGCATCAAATTCCAGTTTTGTGCATCAAATTCCAGTTTCGTGCGTAAAATAAGTTATGAGCATCAAATTCCAGTTTAGTGCATAAAAATGACTTTTTTTGTAATTAAACGCCTGGCTCAAATAATCATCTTGGCCTAAATAGACACCTACGTGACGGGTCTCAAAAAACTTACTTTACTGCATTTGAATTCAGAACAGAAATGTTGCAGATGACATGTTTTAGTCGCATAACTGAACGGAAAAAATTTCATTTTGAACGATATTCGCATAACTGTATAAATGACAGCGACAAAAAATGAATGGTTTTGTATCTTTTAAGGATAAAGAGGACACGACCATGCTACGTGACGCTGAAGCTTCTGGACCAGAAGAAGAGTATAGGAGAAGGCTTTATCAAGAGTTGATTGATTTGGGAGAGCGCAGGTTGATCTTCCGTGTGAATAGAGGCAGTACGTTGGATAATATTGACTTAATATTTTTCTCTTTCTCGTTCGCTGCCATTTTTAGTACACTTTCGAACACTGCCAATCCATTGACACTTTGTTTCAAGAAAAATGACTTGGAAGGTGAATACCAAATTCACAACGGGAATGAAAGCGGAGTGAGCATCGTTTCCGCTCCGATTGTTTTTATTTTTTCCTCGTTTGCGCAATTATGGATTTTACCAAGGTACCGTTCAACTTTTCAGCTTGGAATGGCTAGCGATCGTGGCGATGCAATTTCGTTTTATTATGCCCCCCGTTAATAAAGCGATGTAAAGCGCTAGATAACTTATAATACCAAGTTCGATGCGATTCGTGCGGCAATAAAATCGGGAGAAGTTAATTTAAATATAATTTACGGCGACCTTTTGAGTGTAAGTTTAATAAAACATCGCCGGGGTAGTTCGTTTTACCGTTATTCCGCCATACATCAGTTTATATTTGCTGCGTAAAGTTTTGATTAAAAAAATGTTGCTTGTCCGACGTAATATTTTGATGTGTTTTGGATAAAAATAAAAATTTAATGAAAAGTGAATTAAAATCTTGTAATTTTTTTACAGAAATCTAGCTTCCTTGTTAACGTTTGTAATTGGACTCGTGATTCTGTCTGTCATGACGATTGTTTCTATAGCACCGTCAGCACAAAAGGTAATTTAATTTCGAAAACACGTTGATTTTTGTTTATAATGATTTATTTTTAATTTTTTAGGCATTTCCGTATTCGCTTATTCGCTTGGGACAAAACATCAATAATGATTTTTTCTTGCGCCATCTGTGGGCTGCGGCGGCAATGTTGATTTTATCATTGACTAACATTTTAGATATGGTTTGTTTTCAATACATTTTTAATTATTTTATTTATTTATTTTATTTTTTATTAGTTTTATTGCAAAGATACGAATGGTACCGTAGGTGGTATTGATCCGACATCGGATTGCCACTTGCCACAATACTTCAGTGATTTTGCCGTCCTCACACTAGTGGCCGTCACGGTTTTAACGCAAATAAGTCACGTGGTTAAATTTGTTGTTACCGTTGCCGTAACACTCATTCACTGCTACTTGAATTTGGATAAATTAAGTAACGCTTTCTTCGTGTCAGACTACAATATATATAGAGATTTGTGAGTGTTTACTTTTTGAAAACGATAAAATCAAGAAAAAGAAATTTAATTTTTTAATTTATTTTTTAGATCCGAAAATTTAGTTTCAAGGAAATTCATTTTGTCGTTGATAATTTTAACAATCGCTATTGGACTCGTCATCATAAATTACCATGTAAGTTATTTTATCGTTTGGCTGTAGCGTGTAAATAATATGAATTATTTTCGTTTAGACAGAGGTTATTGCCAGACAAGTGTTTCTCTGGAGACAAGTTCTGGAAGAACAGAAAGAAACGGCTACTAACATGAAACAGAAAAACGAAGCGCTTGTATATAATATTTTGCCGCCTCACATTGCAACTCATTTTTTGGGATCAACTAAGAAAGACGAAGAGTTGTTGAGTCAAAATTACTCGCACGTTAGCGTTCTGTTTGCGTCGATGCCTAATTTCTCAGATTTTTACACTGAGGACACGGTTAACAAACAGGGTTTGGAATGCTTACGGTTTTTAAACGAAGTCATATCTGATTTTGACGCTGTAAGAAGGATTTTTGTTATTTTTAAAGTATTATAGTACTGAAATTTATTTATTTTTTATTTCAAAATGTTTTGTAGCTTTTAGGTGAAACGCGGTTTAAGGATATTATTAAAATCAAAACTATAGGATCCACGTACATGGCTGCGAGTGGATTAAATACTCAAGAAAAAATTTCAGCTGACGCTCCTGTAACTGTTCAGTGGGCCCATTTGGAACGTTTGACGGAGTTTGCACTTGCGTTGAGAGAAACGCTGCAAGGAATTAACGAACAAAGTTTTAATAACTTTATTTTAAGAATGGGTTTGTTTGTTTGTTTGTTTGTTTGTTTGTTTGTTTGTTAAAATTATTGAAATTGAATTTATATTTTTATTTTTAGGAATTAATCACGGACCCATTATAGCCGGTGTGATTGGTGCGCGAAAACCCCATTACGACATGTGGGGTAATACCGTAAACGTGGCCAGTAGAATGGAAAGTACGGGAAAAGCTGGCAATATTCAGGCAAATATTCAGTTTGGGTATTTTAGACGGTTTGAATGACTAAAATTGTTTTGTTTTTATTAACTGCAGGTCGTTGAAGAGACTATGACGATTCTCAAGGAATTTGGTTACGAATTTGAACATCGTGGTTTGGTGTCAGTGAAAGGCAAAGGGAAATTGAACACTTATTATTTAATAGGCAAAAACGAAATGAGTAGAAAACCAAAGATTACTGCTGATATCACCAATCAATTTGACAGGAAGTCCTGAAAAAAGTGTCGAATTGAATTTGTGCGTGCACAATAAACTTTTTTAAATATTTATTTTATTCGACGGATTGTTAAGAAGAAATTGACACCACTGAGACGTGAAATACTAACGAAATACTCACGGATTTTTAATTTAAAAAATCGTGACTGACTTATGGAGTTTGAGTAAAATTAATTTCATTCGTTTTGTTCCATCGTTACGCTTTTAGAGAAGAAATATATTAAAAGGCAGCTCTATATTTAAAGTTTCATTTAGATTTTTGACATAAAATATGATTTGTGTTTTAATTACCGGTATGCAACAATTTCAAGTAGACGAATTAACTTTTTCCACGATCTCATGAATTTGACAAAACAATTCTAGCGATTTATCCAGTTTTTCTTTGAAACGGTGCAATTTAACGAGAGAAAATTGTAGAATATTGTAAATTATTATTGTAAAGAAAAGAAAAATGAGTTTTGTAGTGTCCTGGTTACAGTTGGCGATCATAATTTTTAATGTTGACAACGTTATTGTAGTGTCACGTGTGGCTTTGAGAGTTATTACTTCATTTGGAAGTAGTTTTAATAAGTTTTACAGAGAAAACTTTTAGCCGATCTTTAAATAACATATTTAGACAGTTATTTTTAGAGAATCCGTATTTGGAAGTTGAACTTGGAAGGGTTTTAATTCCGAAATCCTAAAACACTTAAAAAATGAATATTTGTCGAATCGCGCACATCACCTCTAGTCACTCGAATGGACATGATATTTATGCGACTTTGCTCACATATTTTCTGTCGTGTTACGTTGACATTAATTAAAATCATATTGCGTTTTACTTGTTTTTGTATATTTTTTAACTTTATTGTAGTGGATTTTTAATTTTTAAATCGAATCACGCCATTTTTTTTTTTTTCATTTTCTAAAACAAATTGTATAAACATAATTATTTTACCTAGTAATTATTCGAATTAATAATTCAGAGGATCTGAAAGATCATTTTTTCATTCATGTACAAATGATTGTTTGCCAAATTGACTCCCACAAGCCTTACCCAAATGGCAGCAATAAAAGTCAACATTTTATTCTGTAATTCTCTTCTTTTCTTTTTTTTTTTTTTTTAGTTTTTTTAAGAAGAAAAAAAAGAAAATATTATTTTTAGTAAAAGAAAAACAAATACTAAGAAGCCATATGCTTTTACTTTCTATATACACAATCTGTTTTGCATTTTGCTGGGTACAGAGTTATTTTTTTTTTTGTTTTTTATTTTAAATTTATTTTATTTTTTTTTTAAATATTTGTCTTTATAGAAATGCATACAAAAAAATGAATGTGTTTTATCACAGCAGCTGAAGGTATTTACTAAAGCAAACCAGACCCAACTGGATTCCTTTTCTTCCCAAAAGTCAAAAACTTGTAAAGTAAGTCGTAAAAGTTATTTGGGGCAAGCAAAAGTAATAATAATAAGTACATTTTCTTCCCACGTAGAGAAAAAGCTCTTGGAAGTCACCAATGGAATGATACAAGTGTCGGAACCCAATTGGATAGTACAGCAGCAAGAGGGCGAGGAATTTTGTAAACAAACTAAAAGGACATATTATATCTCCTAGACCTAGTCAAATGAGATTGCTTCGCTACTGATGCTCGTTCTTATTAAAAAGTAATGAAATGTTTTTAATTTACACTTAGAAACTAATAAAATGAACTAACAAAGAGGGCGTGATAGAAATCAATTATTTTTTTCTAGTCTAAATCAGATCTACACTTTTTTTTCTCCGAAGAGAATGTACAAATATAAGTTTCATTATATTTTATTATTTATATATTGAACAGTTTTTGTTAATTATTCTCTTGAGAAAAATTTTACTAGGAAAACTTAACGTTGTAATAAGATATGTGTTTGAAGTACCCGAGCAACATTTGCAGCAACTATTCCAAGTACCCTTATGTCCCTATTTGTAACGTTTCGCACACAAACTTACATATTTAACAAATGCATTACAGGTACGATGGTGTAAAATGTCATTCGAAATATTTTTTTCTTCTTCTTCTTAGATCATCTTTTAAGTTTTGCTGGTAAAAGCAGAACGAAAAAATATTTTTGTGCTTTTTGTTCAATTTACATTTGTTTCGTATTATTTTTTTGTTCTTCTATAGAGCCAAACCTCTACTATTACGAGGCGTTATCATCTACTAAATTTAATTTCGTAAGAATCTATTGATGTATTTTAACGGGTTTGTTTGGAATTGGCGGGAATTTAAAGTGAGTAAAAAATACTTGAGTTCGTATAAGGCCACAGAAAGGATTTGTTGAATTTCTAGACGATTTCTGGCCGAAGTGTGGGTTGTAACAAGCGCTCGGTTTCCATGCTACTTTGTCGCGAGGAATTCAATTCCGTCTCTTCTAGAATGGTGGCCTCAGCATCACTGGCCAGCAATGACTCTGAGTCCGTTGCGATGTTGCTGATGTCGGAAGGAGTTAGTAAACCCTTCTCCACGTCGCCCCACACCAGGGGGGACTGGGGGGAGAGGTTTCTCCTAGCGGAAACGAGAGCAGCATCGAAACGTGCGCCAGGAGTTGGGTCCGAATCCACATTTCCACGGTGCGCGGTGGAAGAATCTGGATCTGACTTGTCGGTCGCGTAACGCAACGTCACTCGCTTTTTCAATCGTTGACTTAGGTCGGAGTAACCACGTTGCATTGGCCGATCGAAACTTTTGCTGGTGGGTGTGTTGGGCTCACTCGAGTGCTTGTCTACGAGAATGGGTTTGGGGCGGGTGAGTTTCTGGAAATGAAAAAAATTTATTGCAATTGGAATTTTTTTTAAGTTTGCGAGGGTGGCCGGATTTCGGTGGAAAAATAGAACAAATACAAATTTCATCGATGGGATTTGGTGTTTTTGAAAGTTTTGATGTCATTCAAGTTCTTTAAACATTTTTTGGAGATTTTTGAAATATACTTCATTGTTTTTGAAAACTTTTGTTATTATTTTGTTATTATTTTAGATTTTCTTGAAGATTTTGAAAATCTTTTCAGTTTTCTTGAAATTTTTGAAAATTTCTACAATTTTCTTGAAGATTTTGAAAATCTTTTCGACTTTCTTGAAGATTTTGAAAATCTTTTCGACTTTCTTGAAGAATTTGAAAATCTTTCTGATTATCTTAAAGAATTTAAAAAATTTTCGATTTTCTTGAAAATGTATTTAATTTTTCGAATTTCTTAAAAATGTATTTAATTTTTTGATTTTCTTAAAAATGTATTTAATTTTCTTGAATTTTGGAAAAATGTATTCGTGTTTGTAATATTTGATTAAATTTTTTCGAAATTTTCAAAAATCTATTCAATTTTTTTGAAAAACTTTGACATTTGATTGGCCACCCTAACATTCCAGATTTTACATTTACTGTCGTAGTTGATATTGGAAGAGCGGCTGCTCCGGCAGGGGGTGAGTTTGGCTGGGAAACTGTGGCGTTTTGCGACGACGACGACGAATAAGATGTCATCGAAGGTGGGTCTACTTCGCCTCCACTACCACCGAATGGCGTGGGCGGAATTTCTAGTAGGGGAAGCGCGTGGATCCGTTTTCTGTCCTCTATGTACATCTCTATGAGTTGGTCAAGTTTAGTTTCTATATCCTCCACCTATTAAAACAAAACAAACAAACTCAAGTAAACGAAACCACACAGCAATATCGCGTCTCTCACCTGTCGCTCCACTTTGACCACCCGGGAGGCCAAACTCAGTTTGGATTCGTAAACGTCCTTGGCTTGCGATCCTTGTTTTCCTAAAATCTGATCAAGTCTAAAGCACACAGTCTGGTTTTACATAAGAGAAATTTGCTTTTACTATTAAATTCGTTTCGAAATCTAAGTCTTACCTGCACTGCATGTTTTTCACCCGGCCCAATAAGTCCACGTGACCTGCCGAATACTGTTCTATCACGTCCTTGACGTCATAAGGCTTTAAGGCTTCCCTGAACTTTCGTCTTGCAATGAAGTATTTAATCTTGAAAATATTTGAAAAAATTGAATTAATTCGGTCAAATTGTTAAATTTGTATTTTATTGTGTCAGTGTGTGCGTGATGTCGTGTACATTGCATTATTTTTTATTTTTTTTTCACAATTTAAGTGAATTTCTAAATCTAATTTCGTTATCACCAGGAAGTGCGGTGTTGAAATTGATTTCAACGGTGTTTGTGTTTTGCCCCTGGAGCTGTGCTGCACTACCCGCGAACAAATAAAAATGAATTAAAATTATTTATTTTTTGAAAATATAAAAAAAAAAATTTTTTTTTTTTTGCTTTATTTTATTATCAGGGATTGACTTTTATCATGTTTGTGTCATGTTATTTCCAACTAATCGTATTGTACAAATAATCAACCTAAAAAGATGTCAAACTGTTTATTCCCCATGTTGTGCAAACACTTGTCTTATCAATTTAGTTCGATTTGTTTCTTAATACCTTTCTAATGGCGCGTATTCCCTTCTTGAGTTGTTCTGTCAGCTGGATGACTTTCACATCCTCTTCTTCATCTATACTAACAGAAAGTAATGTTTCAGATATCTTGTAAATATTCATGACTAACTCTTGAAAGACAAGAAAATTGAGTGAAGTTTAAAATAAAAAAGTTAATACTTTAGGTTTTGTCTAACATGAAAGCATCATCTAATTGTGACACTACAAAAAAAAAAGAGGGAGAAATAGATTGTTATTAGTGATTAATTAGTGATTTTTATCCATAAGCAAGACATATCTACCAAAGAAACCAAGCACAAGCGTGTTAATTAATAGTTTTAATACCCATAAACAAAAGTGGCAAGAATTGTAGTGGGCGTTGAACAAATACAAGCAAGTGTGCATTTTTAATGGTGTTTAGTTGCAAATAGTGCCCAGTTTTTAAAATTTCTATACAAAAAAAAATTTTTTTTTAAATTTTTTTATTTTTTAGGAATGGCGATCGACATTATTTACAACTTGGTTTTGGTTAGTGAGTCCTAAATTAAATATAAAGCGTTGAAAATTGCACTGCAACATCACACGACACCATCGAGAAGAAGATGAAATTACTTTTGAGTGGTGCTGTGGTGTGTTGCTGCAGTGCACTAGAGTTGAGCCACGAAACCCAACATCCAGAACGTTGTGTCAGATTTTGGTGAAGGTGATCACTAAAAGATGAGAAATGGATCAAAGCCGGTTCATAAAATTTAGTGTGCACAAATTATTATTTATTTTCTAGTCTCTCGCTTTTTAAATTTTCATTTTTCTGAAAAATTGAAGAAAAAAGTGCAGGATTTTGATGGGCGCTGGACTCCGAAATAAATAAATGAAATAAAATAAATTTTTTAAAAAAATAATAAAACTAATAAAAACCAATACCAAAAAAAAAAAACATAAAATAATAAAACTACTGTATAAATAATAAAATAAAAAAATAAAAAAATAAAAAAAACCTTTGAGTTCTTGATGCTTTCGTTTGGAAGCAGAAATTCGAAGAATTGTTTTTTGGCCTTTACCAAAACCAGAGAAGTAACCTGATTTCACATCGCTGCTGCCTTGGTCCTGGTTGTTAGCTAGACACACAACACACAAACACAAAATACTAAAAAATATTATTAAAGAAATAAAAAATTGAAATAAATTATCCAATTTATTAATTCTGTCTGTGTTTTGCTTCCGATTAGTACGAATTCAAACACTTCTAGAACTGGAATTAATTCAATTATTTAACGTTATTTACACAATTAACATTCAAACTAGGGAAAAAAAGTTGTTTTCTCGTCTCGTCTCGCCCAAACTCACCGTCGGAATTCTTTTTTACGATCGCCGACTCCATTGCCATTTCTCTGGCAACCGAATCTTCCGATACGCTCGAATTGAGTCGATTGGCCACCGAGTCTCCCGTTGTAGACTCAATTTGCTGCCCCTCAATAAACCGACCCTTCACTAAAGGCGAGTGAAACGATGAAGGTTTTTGACGGCGAATCGTTGGCAGGCGACTTACAAATGATGTATTATGCTTGAATCTACATGAAAGTAACATTAAAACATGAATAATTGAATCGTGGATGTCGGAAAGAAGTGCTCAGCTAGTTACTAATGGAAAGGTAGAAGACTACGCTCTGCGACTAATTTGCTCTAATGGCACTAAAACAAAGACGAGAGTGGCTGAATAAACAAACAAAAATCTTTTTTATTTATTTAATTGTTTACGGCCGGTTTCTTTTCTTTTTCTTTTTTTTTTTTTCTTTTTGCAGTTTTATCACGCAATTACGTCATGCAAAAAGACACAACAATCTGCAGCCTCGACTAATGGTAAGGTGGGCGCATTGTTTCACTTACTGCATAAGGCTACTCGCAGTGGACAGTGGTTCTGATCGCTCGAGCTTCTCTTTTCTTTATGAGATAAAAGTGAAAGAAGAAGTGAAGAGAGTGAAAAAATGGGTAACCAAGTTGAGGTTACGGGACAAATGTAATGTCAATTTAAATTGAAAAGGAAATGGAGTTTGTATTTGAAGCGATTTTTCGATTTTCCCTTTACAGTATGTAACTTTTTAGTTTAGTTAGATGTTGCATAATGATACTTACGATGGAGGGCTGGGAAGAGGCACCATGTGGAGTTTCCAAGTTGCTACTGAGATGGAGTTTTCATCCGCGGCGTAACAGCGCCACAGACATTGGATGAGGGTGGCTGCAGGTACTCTTCTGCGAATCATGTGTTTTTGTCGTTGCTGTTGTTGCACTTTGAGGGCAAATCCGGAACCCAGGATGCCCTACACAAAACAAACACAAAACGTGAGGTTTGAGCTTTTACGAGACAAATTCAAAGTTTTAACTCTTTTGTGCCAAGTTTGTATTGAATATTGATTAGCTTAAATCGAAGGTGACTAATTTGAATTTACTCGTTAAAATTCTACAATTTGTGCTGTTTTTAACTATTATAATTATTATAATTGTGTTAATGATTAGGAACGACATGAAACGAAAACAAACAAGCATTTGAAGAGTGCAAGAATGCAATGGCGGATCAATGTTACACTTACAGCCGGAAGAGCAAAGAAAGAGACGCCCAGAAGAGCACAGAAGCTTGCGATGAGTTTTCCAGCACCTGTGACAGGCACAGTGTCCCCATACCCAACTGTGCTCAGAGTAATCTGCAATGAGGCACATGAGATGGAAACGCGGTTTACATTGTGTGGTTACTTCATTCCAGTTATTTGAATGTATCAATTTTATGGAATGAAAAAGCAACCAATATTGTAAGCCACGTCTCGCTGTCAGCATTCCCGAGCCAAGGAAAGGGTTAAAAATGCAGGTACACATATGCAAGATTTAACAGTGAAACATTTAAAAATGTAGAATTTTTTTTTAGGTTTTGTAGGTTTTGTAGCATCGCACAGAAGATTATAAGCACGTGTTGTAAAACATCCAGGAGGATTTTTTTGTTCACGAACATTTACGTCAGTGTGTGGTGATGGGTGATAAACTTACGGCTGGAAGAGCAAAAAAAGAAATTCCTAAGAGAGCGCAGAAGGCCGCAATGAATTTTCCTTGCCACGTAACTGGCACCGCGTCCCCGTATCCTACAGTGCATAGGGTAATCTGTAAGAGAAACCAACATCCAACCATTTTCAACCCTTTATGTACGCAACACAAATGAATGCGAATTGGTCTTCATCAAGATGTGATCTTCTCTGCAAACCAAAATCATTTTTCATATTTTTTGATATTTTAAATTACATTTTTTTTTTAAATTTATTTCTGGAATGCTGTCAGCAGATATGTAAATTTTTTATTTTTTTTATTGATATATATATATATATATAAAACTTTTTATTTTTTGGAAAATTAGGTTAAATTTTAAATTTTGAATGATCAAAAGGTTGACGGCTTTTATGTTTATAACACTTACCACACCCCACCACAACGCGTCTGCAAAATTCCGAAAATGCTTTGCGTTGTGATCTTTCTCAGCGAGGAAAACGAGGAAGGAAGAGAAGATAAGGCCAAGGAATCCTATGTACACTGTGGTGATGAGTTCCTTGATAAATGAAAAAGTTTTCAATACATTTAAACACTTCAAGCCGTCGCGCTGTACACTTAAAGCGTTTCATCAATCCAGCATTGAGGATCCTCCTTTTATTACCTGCCGATGTGCGTAGACTACAGAACCGAGAAGTTTCCAGGTGCCACCTCGCCGATCCATTCGCACCATTCGAAGAATTTGAAAAAAACGAAGACCTCGTAACGCAGAGGCAGCAAACACTTGGCCACTGCTGCCCAATGCTAAGACAACGATGGATGCGCAAATAACAACCGAGTCTGCGCGAAAGGACAAAAAACAAATTTAACCAATTCGAAATTAAATAATTAATCAATTAATTTAACCTATAATACAGAAGGGACGTCGAAGGAACTTGAGCCGCCCAACACATCCTTGGTACCTGGAACGACACCCTGCAGACCACAGACGGAGAAAATATTCTATGATGAACCACACGACCACGACGATTTCCTAAAAACGCATTAACGTACGGTAATAATTAATTTTTTAACCGTTTGCTAACTCGACGGTGTTTTTACCATATAAAAAAGAATTAATGTTGCTACTTCTTCATAGTCGTCGATAGTAGAAAACACACTTAAGACGAGACATTGGAACACCATAACAAACCTAAAGAAAAAGATGAAATGAATGGTTTGTTAAATTAGCTGTCAAGTTTCTATGGAGGAAAAATTAACGTGTCAAAAAGTTTTGATTAAACAAAGTTGATCGATGATTTTAAACTTAATACAAAAATCATTAAAAACACAATAGAAAATCAAGAGAGTTACAGATACCTATTTTATCTTTGAATAAATTATGTAAATATATTAAATAGTCGAGGGGTAACGCTACTAAACAGTCCATTAAATGTATTAATGCGGGGGCAATGATAGTCTTGGGGCAGGGTGTGGCCACAATGCGGTAATGAGTGTATTTGATTAAATATCAAAGAATATATCAGTTTGAAATGCTGCATTCAACAATCCGTCGTATTTTCCATTAAAAGTTGGGGAAGTCGTTGCTAATGTAATTACCGGAGAACTCGTTTGTATTTATACAATTTAATTGTATTAGTTCTACTAGGAGATGTATAATACAGAGAAGTTGGAAATTCGCTAGTTTATTTTAGATAGAGACGTGTGAGGGCGCTTTCATTTCCCCCCTTGTGATTCATTCATAATTTACAATTTAATGTGGAGAAGTGAAAAGCACCATTACTCAATTCGCGAAATTTCCACGTTGTTTTGTGCTAATTTTAGAAGCAGTGCCAAATGTTGTCGAGGATTCATTCATTTTCACTATTACTTCTACATCATTTCTATTGATTTTTCTCTTCATTTCTGTAAATCATATTTTTTTTCTTCTTTTTTCCAGTTTATATTCGCCCACGGAAGCAATATATTGCTGATTTAAAGTGTAGATTTTTGAAAATTTAATTTTTCTACGCATGTATGGTTTTTTTTTATTATCGTATTTAGGTAAAAATCGGTTTAATTTGATTATGATGTACGTATGGGTTCGTGGGCTTTGCAATGTATGAAAATTCAAGTTGGATTACTAATTAAAGGAGTAAATTAATTAAATCATTGTTGTTGAGATTGAAAAACAGTACTAAAAGTGTGTGATCGAGTGTACTTAGAAAGATATAACAATAACAACGGAAATAACTTGCAAAAAGACAAAATGGAGGTGAAAGAAAATGACATCACTCACAGCCTCCACTCGACTCCTGGGTAAACATCACATAGCAAAAAACACAAGCGAATCACAAGCAACCAATGGCCCATTATAGTGCTTTGGGGTCTTGGGCACTGACTCCAAATGGGGCGCCCCAGGGCCGGCTCAGACGTCGGTTTTTCAAACCCCCGACCGGGACTCCGCGCTCAGATGAGCCCCGCACTTTTTGGAGCTCCACTAATAACTTTTTTTGCGCTTAAAGTGCCCCGCATTTTTAAATCTCTTAGAACATTTGATAGTATAATTCTTTGAGGCCCCACTAATAACTTTTTCCGCACTCAAAGGGGCCCGCATTTTTAAATCTTTTAGAACGTTTGATAATATAATTTTTTGAGGCCCTACTAATAACTTTTTCCGCGCTCAAAGGGGCCCCACACTTTTTTGGTGCCCCACTCATAACTTTTTTCGCGCTCAGAGGGGCCCCGGACTTTTTTGGGGTTCCACTGATAACTTTTTCCCGAGGTCTTGCAAAATCTCCAGTCGGCCTAGGGACCCCAAATTTTGTATTAATAAAATTAAACCAAAATATCCTAGCAGAATTTTCGGCTGAATTTCAAACTGGTTTTGACCTCCATTATAATTTTGAAAAAAACATGGCAATTTGAAATACAATATCACTTTATAAACAATTTAAACGATTATTGCATCATCAGTCCATCCGTTTCTGGAAAAATATCATCTTTAAATTTACACACCACTCCCAACTCATGTCTATGCAATATCCCTGAGCTTCTCCCAATCTCATTACCATTCTTTTAGTCAAAGGAAATTCGCTGCTCGTGTGCAAACACATTCATCATGATGGTAAACAGAGGTGTTCAATCTGTCACAGACATGACAGATTTAAAAGAAAAACCGGAATGAAACTCTAAAAGTATTTTCAAGCATTATTATAAAGTAAACTAGATTTTCTTTTTTCAATCCAGTAGTCAGTATAACCGTGAGATAAACAAGAAAAATACTGAAGAGGGCTTTGAGGATTTATGTAGAAGATTTTTATTCTTTCATAAAAGGATCAATTATCAGTGTGGACCTCGGGGTGTTCTTTATGATGATTCCTTTGTGTTCCTCGTTCTGGATGGCTTCAATCTCTCTCTTATCAAAGTCGAGATAAGATGTATAGATGGCTTAATACATAATTTTGGTTGGAACTTTTCTCAGCGGATCAATACCGAGTGACTTTTATTCAATTTTACTAAATTACAAAAGTAAGTGACAATTCCCAAATGTAAACAAAAAGAGGAAAAAATATTGAATGCAATTTTATGTTTTCCAATGGAAGTCAAAAGGGAATTTCCGAATTTGCTCAGTTTGATTTTTCAAGATGATGAAATTAGTTTCCAAGTTTGTTTTCTTTAATTAATTAATTAATTAATTAAAGACTACACAACAGGGGACTCTATTCGATGTCACCAAATCAAATTTTGTGCATTTTTAATTACGTGTGAGCAGATTCTCGACATTTTTTTCCCATCAAAAACGAGCGTGTAAACTTAGTGAATTACTTAAACTCTTCAAATACGGTAGACCGTAAAAGAAATTACTTTGTTTTGTATTTAAATTCAATTATGCAATAAACGTGTGGGGTATTTCGAAAAGCGAAAAATCAAAAAAGAAAAACTTTTAATTTAGAAAAATTGGAAGGATTTTTATTACTTCTTTTGTCGAAATTTAATTTCACTTGAGGCAGTTCATAGAAAAACGATAATTTCATTTGTCTTGTTTGACGAAAGGAATGAAATGAAAGGCGGGATTGGGAAATAAAATAAAAGTAAATTTGTCAGTCTGAAAAATACCACTTTTGTATTTATATTTGAAACTTATTTATACGAGTAAATCAACATCAAATCAAACATCGAGACACGGAATATTCAAACAAATTGCCGTTATAAAAATGTACAATCAAATTCAACATTACGAACTAATACATTTAATATACTCATTTGTATTTAATTGACCACGCTGGATGTACTTGGTTAACGCTTCTAATCATAATTAGATTAAAACAACTTAAAGTTGCTATTTTTTTAAGATAAAAAAATTTGTGGAAATCAAAAACTTTTCGTAAAAAGAAGTTTGAAGTTTGATCAAGATAGATGACTCAATATCACTTAATATCAGGTAATGATCTGCAGCGCGTTTCCACGACGAAGCGCCCTACATACAATATATCACACATTAGATCCTACAGAATGTCAAACACATCATTACGACCACACACGAAACTAATACATATACATATGAATGTATATTTTCAAGTCAGGAAGTATTTATGGGAGGAAAATTTGATTAATTTCGACTATGTACACAACACCAAATCACCGAACTTCCTTTTCCTCACTTGTCTTGTAATTTAATTACTGCTCGTTCTTTTAGGATTTATTGACAATTTGACCCAAAAGTTCATGGTTTCTATTGATCCATTAGCTAACCATTCTCTCAGAACACAACATCTTCAATAGGAAAATGCAGGACCGAGGACATTCAGCGAAATGTCAAGCTCAAGACTTGAAGGAAAAAATTTCGGATTGAATTCATCAGTGTCCCTTGATTTTTTTTAAATTTTTATTATCGAATGACAAATTTCTTTCCTAATAGAATCAAAGTAAAAAAAAAAAAATTATTTAGAGTGTGGGGAATGGCGAATAAAATGTACTCCATGCAGTGAAGCACAAGAAAAGGCGGAGCTATTGCAAGTGAATGAATTTTTGGCTGCGGATTGCCCTACAAATCAACGCAATGATATAATAAAAAGCATGAGAAACTGTCGACATCATCCGAACAGTCGATGTCATCAGAAAAACTTTTTTATATTTTTCTGCCGTCTCACGAATAGAGAAAAGCTCCTAAAGGTCAAAGTAATTTTGCTACTTTGAATGACGCGATGCAAATGCAATAAAACATGTTATTTATTTTCCAGCAAACTGGGTCAAAAATCGTATACAACAATTCCGTGTACACAGATTTGAAATTGAAGATTCAAGGGTCTCGCAGCATCTTTATTTTTTTCTTCATCTTTGAGAATGATAAACAAGTTTTATTCCTCCCGAGGGTTAACTTAAATAAAAAAGCTGGGTCGGAAACGGAAATGCTCGGTTGACAGCTGCACAATCATCGAATCAATGTTCCCAGCTGCGAAGATAAAGAGCAAAGTAGTCGTCGTGGTCCTGTCGATGAAAGGCGAAAGGCGCCCACTCATTGCGCGTCCATCAAAAGAAGAAAATGGATGACGAAGGAGCGCGCGAGAGAAACGGATCAATTCCTCGAGGGATTTAATCTGCCATGGAAAATTTCCAAAACGGTTTTAAGTTAAGATCAGTTTGCTTTTGTCGCCATCAAATCTCGCCACTGATCAAATCCGTCTACGTCAATTAGTGGTGACAGCTTTCACTACTGATTAAACTCTTGGCGCTTGCAAATGAATAAGGGAATTCCATTTTTTCGTTCTTTGCCGATCAAATTCGAGGTTTTTGTGCAAGAAACAAAATATATTAGCGTTTTTATGTAATTTCTATTTATGAATTCAATTCATTTGTTTAATTCGGTGAAATAAATTTAAAGTTGCATTTGTTTGCCCATCAAAAGCGTTTCTAGTAAGTTTGATTTGCTACGCTTTGAATTTATTCACACAGTGCAACGTAATAAATTTAATATTAAAAGTTTGAATAGGAAACAATTGTTTTAATTACTCATACGGTTACATTGAATTTGATTAATGGAGAAGGAATACGGTATTCACTTGCTAGTGTTATGGTAATTACTAATAGTAATCGCCAGAGTGCGCATTAAATGCGCTGCATTTGGCCGAAACATGTCACATGACAACGGCATCGGAATTAAATCACGACCACCCATCGTAATGATTCCAATCAGATTAAAAATAAATGACCGTTGGACGGGGTTAGTTTTTCAGTAAACTTATTTGATTGATATTTTTTAGTGCAGTAATAAAAGGAAATTAGTCACGTGATCGTGCTAAACCAATCCGGAGCCCATCCCTAACTAGTAACCAACATGGCGTGTTGTTTTTGTAAGTTTTAGGTTTTTATACCGCATCGTTAACCGAAAATATACATCCACATTCGTCCGAAAGACTATATTTTTACGATGCCATTAAAGCGAAATTTGACCGATTTTCTTTGCAGTAAATAAAAAAAAGATGGAATGAAAGAAGTAGAGAAGAAAAATGGAAATTAGAGCGAGGTGCGCGCGTGTGTTCGTCATCATTTTCTTTGTCATCGGGGACCAGGTGTTAGAAATATGTCGAAGAATTTAAAATTCAAAACTTTGTTTCCAGCTGTCATCTGCGATGCTAATTAAGAGCGATAGTTTCATAAATATGGGTCGGATTTGAACATTTGGAAAAATGTGTTTATCAGCATTCAGCAACGTGAATTTTCATCAGGAAATGAATCGAGTTATCAACAACGACTTTGGGAGTGCAGGCAAAGGTGAAGAAATGTCAAGGTTTAAGGTAAGACATATTTATGTATTGTAAAGGTTAAACGATCCGTTTAAAGTTGAAGTTCGCTCTGGAGTAAAAATAATGGACGACTCGCAATAAGACAAATTACGTGAAAGAAACAGTGGTGCGCGCTTGGAATTTTTTCCATACTTGGAATAATCGAATAAATTGCAAGAATGGAAGGAAAATCCCACTCTAATGACTTTGCTTGCATTTTAAGATCTATCTCAAAATTAGGCAAATCATTTCTTTTTTTAATGATTTTTTTTTTTTTTTAAATCTGTGATTACATTTTAATGATTTTTACAATATTACATTTACACAGATTAATTTTGAAAGTATCCCTCTTTACCTAAATTTCCGGTTGTAAGTTAGAATTAGAATGAAACGAAATAACCAACATCTGGTTTCATTTCCCAACACTAGATGACTGTGTTTGAGTTCATAACATTGAAGATTTAACACAATGAAATTTTAAATTACCACTGGTTGTACACCAAGTAATACTTTGGTAATTTCTCGAATGGGGTGTCGTATTTGTATTTATTGTATGTATTTGTGTAGCTGAAATGCTAGAAAACTTCATTTGAGCCTTAATTGAGCCGTTGAACCATTGGAACAGTCAATGTAAACAATTAAAGACTGTCCTTGAAACTAATTTGTGGCAATGAGTAAGTTGTTTTTCTACAGCTCTAATTGTGCTTCGAATGGGAAGAAGCAGATGATAATGTGATATTATAAGTACACTATCACAAAATTTTCAGCGCTAGTCATTGCCAACCAAATTTAGCGAGAAAATTCCATGTATGTGACCAAGATTGTACTTGTTTCTACTTAGTAGTTTGCTGGAAAATATTGCAGTTCACAGGGTGCAGGGGGTTACATTTAAGCTTCACTCAACTCAAATCACTTATCTTTTTCAAAACCTCTGCAGGTCACATATAAACACCAATTATCAAATTGCCTCTGATCATAAGTAGTGTCGGACTTACACCGACTAAAACCAATCCCCCAGCTAGGACAACTATTAATTACTAGGTTTTAGTTTCAAATACCTTTCCTAACACCTGATTCAAACCCAGGTAAGCTAAAAGCTCTTACTGCAGTTTGCAGTTTGCGCCTGGTATCTTGATGCCAAATTCATACTGGGCATCTCATTTTGCGCAGATGATTTTCTAATTTCAGACATTATTTAGCAGTATGCTTAAATATTACTCATTAACAAAAGTATGTTACAGCATGGTACTGAAACGTTGTTGCCTTATTTTCTTTGGGAGCAACAAGCTTGACAATGGCCGTAGAAAATGCACGCGTAGAATGTGATTCGCAGTTCGATTTTGGCATCAAGATATTGTAGTGTGAATTGTAGTGTGAACACATTTGCCTCGCGTTACGACTACATTTCCTCGCATCACTTGACCTCGTATTTCGTTGCAGTCTGGTGGGAACCAACCTATAGCAAAAATCATTTGAAACGAAAACAAAACAACTTATGTTACCATCGCTACACTTGCAAGAATAAAAATTACTTTTTTTTTTGGCAAAATTCCTAGCAATGGTTTCCACAACAACAATTATTAAGCAATTGTTGAAATGTCAAACCGTTTTTCTCACCAAGAAATAATACACAGGTTGCGTGAGTTACTTTTTGCGAGATTGCGCAGGACCGGTTGTAACGCATCGAACTAGTGATGATATATTTCGCTACGACCCGGCAACAGAAAAGATTAATTTTTAGCTCTAAAATTTGTCTGCTGTACAGAAACCTTTCTGTCGAGTTATTCAGTCAAGTTGCAAAAGCAGTTTTAGCGTCAACAAGTTGGTAATTCTCGAGGTTATGTGGAAATAGTCAAGTTGTTAATGTCTCTTTCTGGAAGTTGCACAACTCTTGTTTTTTTAACACCTTTAAGAGCTGAGGGGGTGATTTGAACGCTTTGAAATAGTTGCCTCGTTAGAATATAACCGTAAAAAAAAAGAGAGGAATCCGGGAAGAAAGAAATAGAATAAAAGCAGAAAGCAATCTGCAACACTAAACCAGGTGGATGGAAAAGGTCCAAATGGAACGAGATTGCTCCTTAGTCCACCTGGGGACGAAAACAGCTTTAATCAGGGAAGGTTGCCAATCTAGGGCGCAATTGTTACCGCGGGAAGTCTTTCTTAACCGTACAAAACCAATCGTGACAATATAGGAGTGGCATTCTATTGGCATTGTGCGTTTAACAATTGTCGGTTATTAATAGAACTTAATTGAGACTTTGTGTTTTTCTTTATTTTCTTCTTCGAGATAATTGCTTATGGCACACAACCAAAACTCGCCAAGCTTTTACTGGTGTCTTGTATACCGTACTTTTGATTAAATTTCAGAAACGCATGCAAAGACTGATCGGAAGATGGCACTACGCAGCTGTGACGGATGTATGCTGTACAGTACTGTCAGTCGCTAGCTGTTTGTATTGTGTGATTAGTTTTGCTAAGTTGGTGCGATTTATTCTTTTAGTAATCCAACAATCTGTAGTAATCCTTCATCCGCCGGTCCGATATACGTTGGATTACAGAGACTATTGTACTAATACACTGAATAAAAGCGGCATTTTGTAGTGCAAACAACCCTGAAACCCTAGTCAGGGAGACGCAGGTGAGCACTGTGATGGAAAATGAGTTTGGGGTCAGTCGTTATCATTATTCAGGTGAAAATAAGCCCACCACAAACTAATTAAGAGTAATTAATAATAAATAACACGACGCAGTTGGGGAGCAGGGCCGCCCTTTTGAAGGTGGAATTAGGGCAGCCATGTTGGAATTTCTGTGCGTCCGCTCACAAATGAATTTGCAGCGTGACGCCGCAAAACGCGAATCTGACGTGGGTGTCCTCACTAATACGTCAATCAGTCTTGGATCTACAGAAACGATTGTAATTGATCTCGAGGTTGTGTGAATCATCAATTTATGTTTGTTCTTTTTAAATCTGTGTTCGATTGATTGCAACCAAGGTTGGAAACCATTATTTTCCACCGTTGGAGGCTGATAATTACCGAGTTGTACTGAGCTTGTTGGTGGGATAACTTATTTATAGGTTCCATTATCTGATACAACAAATACGGGCTCGCTTGACCTTTGTGGAATTCGATTTTTCACGTATAAATTTCTTATTTTTGAGCAGTTGGAAGTTGTTATACCAAAGTTCACTCGATTTGTCGCAGCTACAGTACCCGCATGTTTACTTTTATTGACTGTTTTACATGTTTGTCTCGCCCAAAGGTGTAAAATGAGAAATAATTAAGTGGAAAGTTAAATTTTGGGTTCTGCAGCTGTTTGGTAAGATGAAACGGCAATCACGGGGATTTATGGTGGGAAAATTGAATTTAAATTTGAAAAAGTGCCAACATCGCATTTAATGGAAAATGAAACTTTTTTTTTTTTAAATTTTTAAATTTTTTTTTATATTATTATAAAAGATTGCAGATAATATGCGCTACATTTTGAAACAGATAGATTTTTACATCTCTCGCAAGAAATCTAAAAAACAAGAACGAAAAAACGTCAACTGATAAACCTGTCCGGAAGAAACGAAGCAAGAAATCCTAAAACTCGTTTCCGCTGTTTCTATTTCTTTTTTTTCACTTGTTTCATCTCTCAATTCAATCTCCGACTCAATCTTACGATAAAAAAAAAATGTAGTCCTGTAATTCATAGAGCAGAATTGAATCCCTCACCGCCGCGCACCTCCATCTTGTTCTCGAACATCCATATTTGTTTACTCATCCTCGAGAGAGTAATGCAGGCACGTTGCTGTAGACATTCGCTTAATGACGTCATAGTTTGACGTCAGAGCGGTAAAAAACATGGTCTGTCATTCCGGGGAAATTCGAAAGGGTGAAATATTTAATTTTCGAAAAAAATATTTGAATTTAATTTGACTTGTGAGAAGAGAATAGTTGGAATTTGCAGGGAAATTTGTTTTAAAAACATGGCGGAATCGATGCGAGGGGATTTCAAATGGGAGCAGCGAGCGGCATTTCTTTACGACAATCGAGGGAATGCAAAGGTATGTTGGAAATGGATCCCGTCACTCACGCACGAGAATTTCGCTTCCTCCGTCGTGGCAAATTTGAAATAAACATTTCTTCTGCGGATCGTATAAATAATTTTGAGAAAAGAAAGTCTCAGCAAATCCTACAAGACTTTTTTTTTTTTTACTGACATTTTTGTTTGCTTGTCGTGGCTTCGTTCAATTCCAAGTGTCGAATCAATCACGAGACGCATTAATGTTTGACAGTTACTGATAAAGTGTCACTTGTTAATAGGCGCGTTTATATCGAATTCGCTAAAACTCGGTGTAAAACTGAAAATATCGAATTTTTTTATTTTGAGGCGAAAATCGTTGAGTTCGCTTCATCTTGGGATATTATTGAATTTTATTTTAATCGGAAAAAGTGTTTTTTAAGCGCTCGAAACCACCGCATCCGGGGATATAGCGAATCCAGCGTATGAATAAATGATGATATTTGCTGACGATGAGTGGGGGATATCACATCCACATCTACTTCACGACAGGAAATGCAGGATTTAGCCGTGCAATTGATGGTTTTGTTGTTTTCTCGTTGATTATCAAAGAAATTGCACAATTTCAAACGCTCGAGGAGACTGGGAGAATAAACAGACGTCAATAATTGTATACAATGAACTTATGCGCCATAAAAGATTGTTTTATGCGCTCGTTAAGTTCAAACAAAAATATTTCAACTCACTATTTACTTTTTTCTAAATTTTTTTTTTTTTTTTTTGGATTTTGTCAAGCAACGTCTCGCAATGGAAACACCATGTAGTTTGCTCGGGTTCTACACTTGTACGTGACTGTTTTTACGAACAGATGGGCGCTAGTGCTAAGGAACAATGTCCAAGAAAGTGGGTTGACTGTTGTGGGCGACGTCATCACGCTGCAACATTTCTGTTGCAATACCGCAGGTGCTTTTCCTGAATTTATCCTGTACAGCACACGTGTTCTTTTTCTCATTCTCTTTCGCCTCTCAACCGTTTTTCTAAATAGAATTTCAACGTGTCCAATTCAGGAGGTATTACGAGTCAAAGAAAATTTAATAATAAGAGACGTGAAAAGCTGAAAACTAAAAATGAAACCACACACATTTTAAAGTGTACGTTTGAAAACAACAAGAAAAATGCTGATGTGGAGCTGTGAGATTGATGAAGACACTTTCCGAGTAGGGTTTTTCTACCGGTATATACCGGTACTAAAAACCGGTATTTTTCGACATTTTGCGAAATACCGTCTATTGTTCGGTATTGGTACCGGTTTTCATCGTTGGTATTACTGCGATACAGTGACATTTAAAATGAAAAATATTTAACTATGTACAAATTTTATTTTATTTTTTGATGTTTTAGATTAAAAACGACATTTTAAATCAATGTTACGTTACAATCACGAATGACTTGCACAAGGCTTGCAAAATGAATATTTTTTGGGCTAAAAAATGTCGATTTTATCGAATTTTAGCGAATCGAATGTAGACGAAATCGAAAACGAATACAAATGGTTATGTAAAGGCAAATGAAATCGGATCAAATGTGAATGGAGCTGAAAACAAAGTAAAAACATTTTTGCTAATACCAAAAATACCGATTTTACCGGTTTTTTGATTTTTCAATACCGAAATACCGGTTTTCCAAAAATTCCGGTATTCGAGAAACCCTATTTCTGAGTCTGTTTTATATACATCAGTTTGATCGGCTTCAATGGTTTAATGAAGCTGTACAAGATTAGGTTAAGGATACTTTTATCGATCATAGGACCACCTGCAGTTTTGTTCGTGTATCTTGGCTACCTTTTTTTTTTTTTTTTTTTTTTTAGGGGGTAATAGGGTTGTAAAACTAAAGGAGAGCAAATGAAATATCATAAATATGACAAATTGACCATCAAAATAGTCGTTCTAAGCATCCATAAGTCAGCACCCATGTTATACTGCTTATTGAATAAAAGTATATGGAGGAAAAAAAATTGAAATTGAAAACTCTACATATAATAAGTGCTTGAGCTTAAAGTTTAAAAAAAAGTTGATGGAATGTGTGATCCAAAATGGCCTAGATTTTATTCAGATTTTGACATAATTATGTAATTACCAAATTTGGGAAAATTGGCGGATTTTTTTTAATTTTTTTTTTTTTTTTTAGTGAACTCGAGACCAATTTAAGCCACGCCATGTTTTCTTAGCAGCTTTGGCATGAAATATTGGAAAACGTGGGTCACTAAAGGATTATTTGTGTAAACAACCCAAACCCGGCAGACTGTTGACGCTTAAAGTTGCGTTTATTAAATTTGGAATTTTTGTCGCTAAAATGGATTTTGCGTGTAAACTGTAAAGGATCTCGAGTTCAAAGCTTACCGATGGAATCTGAAATTGGTATCACATCACGCGCAAACTAATTGATGCGAAAGTAATAAAAATTAAAGGAATGCGTGTCGTGAAATGTAACGCTGTTTTTGATAATAAATTTCCACTTAGTTGGGCGTGCAATTATAAAAAGAAATGTTAAAGGAAAACGAGATGGGGGAAAAAAAATGTAAACAGCTTTCTCGTTCTAGATCATCCACCCAATTCGAATTGAGTTTAGAGGTCTTATCTGTTGCAACGAGTGGGCAAGTGGAGCGGAATCTACGACTGAAATTATTTCCCATGAGCTAATCTTTCCAATATTGTGTTCAATTTCATTTTCAATGCTGTGGAAATAATTTTGATGCGCCTCTTTATAACGCTTCTCAAAGACATTAAGAATGAATTTAATTTGGGTAAAATATAAGCCTATCTAGGTTCATTGTTATTTTATTTTTATACAGAGAACGGTGACATTTTTGCTCTCTGTGAGGGTCGTTACAGCTGCCAGAAAAATATTTTCTTAAAAAAATAAAAAAAGTAAAAAAGAATATAGAAATGTTTATTTATTTTTTTTTTTTTATTATTTTTTTTTTTATTTTTTTTTTTTAGAATAAAAGTTGTAATACAACGAATAGTCTACAATTTATATTAAATATTCAAATTCTGGGACGCAGCAAGATAAATTTTCGCTTATTATGCTTTTTTTTTTTTTTTTGTCTTCTGTTTCCTTCCTGACATTCAATTTCAGATTTTTCTTTTAAAATTTAAATTAACATTTAGTTGATGGAAACAAAATTGCATTTTTCTTTTTTTTTTTTTTTTTTAAATTCAAAAGAAAAGAAAAGTAAGTGAAGTTAAATAATTAATTAATGGAGAAAAAAAATTAAAATGGAGAATTACAAACGAGCAGTTTATTGTGTTGCGGACAGTAATTTCCGAGGAATAAATGTCCTAAATAAAGTGGTTAAAACTTAAAATTGCGGAAAGTGCCTAACAATGTTCAATTTTCAGAAAATTGTTTTTTTTTGGGGGGGATTTTTTTTTTTCCTTTTCTTAATGACATTATTTCCTGTTCTGACTTCTGATTAATTCAACCAAATAAAGCAATTTGTCACAAACATGCTGCAACGAGCGTTTTAAGTCGATCAAAGAAAATTCCACGCGGGGTTTCGCATCTTCACGGTTGACATTTTCACTGCTCAACCAACGCATTATGCAACAGTTATTCAATGATGGAATCCCTAGTTGAATAAAACTCGAAGCAACAGAAATGGATGCTGCACTGCAGCTCGGGTCTTCCGGGTTGCTGCTGGCAGAGACCTCCTGCCAAGACATGTTAACATGCATTCGCTGTTAGGAGTTCCGGTCGCAGTTGTGCATACTCAATAACTATTCGACGTGACTTGTGCGTTAACCTGAGTTTTCGATATATAATTTCCCTTATTCAACTGTAACAAAAAAAACCGTAAAGACACCTCTCCAAAACCATTTTGACATTTTTCCATTATAAATTAAATTACATATCTACATCATAAAAGTTGAAATACACTAGATACATTCAAAGTTTCTGTTTGTATGGTTTAAGTATTTTTATAAACTGCAAACACAAGAAAAATTCATGTGTACGGTTATTTCGTTTTCGCGTTTGTTTGTAGTTTAATTTTTGGCAATTAAAATTTCTTAATTTTCAATTGTCAAATTGTGGTCCACTTGTTTCAACACAATTCTGTTTTTACAGTATAATGCCGATTATCCAAACTAATTGGGAGACATGAGTGTTTATAAAACCGATAGGTTTGTATAATCACACATTAGAAGTTTACATGAAAATAAAAAAATTATTTTTTGTGTTTACAAGTGTAGATAAGTGTATTGGCATTCGGTAAAGCGTTGAAGGGCTGAACCAGCCAGATATGCCCAAAACACGTTCGCTTAACCGACAGTTCGATAATCGGTGTTCTACTGTACTCACTGTTTTTGGTGGTGAATGCTTCACAATTGGTAGTTTGACCCTGATCTTACTTGTGTGGCAGCCATTTTAAAATTGATTGTAAAAACCAAATCCAGGCTTCATAAACCACTTAAAAATTATTTTTTTTGTTTTTGTAGTTTTTCACAATAGGCACATCCAAAGTTTTTGTTTATGTGGTTTTTGGCATTTATATAAACAGCAAAACAAAATGCAAAAACATGCCTAACTGAATATGTTCGTTTTTGGGCCTGTTTATAGAGTAGTTTTTGGGTCTCATGCTTGGTCTTGCAAGTAAATGGCGATTAAAAATTTTATCATTTCATTCGACTAACGAATTATGGCTCACTTGTTTGAGCAAAATTATGTCTTTACTCACATTTTGGAAGATGGATGCTTTACTTGATAGCATTATAACGATTGGAAAGTTTGATCCCTCGATCTAACTTTCATGGCAGCTGTTTTAAATTTGGTTATAAAAAGCAAAATATGGTATAAACCACTCCAACCGTTGTTTTTGTTTTTGCGGTTTTTAGTGCTTGTTTATAGCTGTTTTTGGTGTTCATTTTGTTCGTGGATAAACTATCGAAATAACCATTGTTACAACGAATGTTCTAACAAAAAATGTTTTAGCAAATGTTAGTTTCAATGTGGAAAATTTCCAAGAAACACTTTTTTTAGCACTCAAGGAAAGAAGAAGAAAAAAAAATAAGGACAAAGAACAGCTGGCTCCAAACTTCAAAGAGCAAAAGGCTTATTTTTGCAATGACAAGTTGATCGAAACTATAATAGCAGGTTTTCTCCCTGGTAATTATCAGCCTCAGTGAATCTATTCACCATTGAAGATTATTTAAGTTGGAATCAAACAGCGACTTTGAGTATAATTTGAATCGAAGAAATGTGAACGAAAGAGAGAGATCCAATCAAGAAATGGAGTGTTTCCCCCATTGTTCAGACAACGCGAAATTTAATACCATGCAAATCACATTGGCTTTTGAATTGCATTTGCCAGCTTTGGCTTCCTTCGATTCAAAACGTCGCAAATTCGCTGCATTTCCATCGAAATGATTCGCGAGTTTGTTACAGTATTTGTAAAGGTCGGCGCTTGCCGGTATAATTGTATTTGGCAATCGTTTTGTCACACGATTTGCACTTTGACTACAATTGACTGCCAACTGAATCAAAGCAGTAATGATTGCTCTAAAACTACGCAATTGAATTACAACTTCATTTTACTAATATATGTAAATAAACGCTGAATCAATTCAGTAACATTCAACTTTATTCCAGAAGAAAAATGAGAATTTTCAGTAATAATATAAAAAAATAAAGAAAAATGTACTGCTAGGCGAGTGAGCGATGACGGAAAAATTGATCGTGGACCTGCAGCAAAATGCATTTTTTTTTAAATTTTTTTTTTTTAAATAGGTCGTCAGACGAGTTTGTATGTTTTGCGTTTGAAAAAGCAGTAATGAATAGGAGAGGCTGTTGAAAGGTTGACGTTTAATTAGCGCAATTGGAGATGGGAGGTTAAATCGCATTTTGCGCCTTCCATCTATTTTGATCGACTGGTTCTAGTTGAGTAAGACGAAAACGAGCGTTTCGAGCGGGCAAAGAGCTTTTTTCGAGATGGAATGGAGGGAAAAGGGAGATAAAGTGTCGTTTTTAAAGTCTCTTTTAGTGCTCGCCCCAGTACATGAAATATTAGCGCGTGTTACCTGCGAGAACAGAAAAATGCACTCACTTTTACGTCATCGCAATAACCTTTATGCCGCTTAAACCTTAATTTCGTATCCGGGTAGTGGGAATGTGCTTTCTAAATATGTGTTTTATAAAGGAGGTTTCGCACAAGGAAGAAAGTTATCGCGAGTTATTAAAAATTCATGACCTTTATTTATATTTGTGTACGTGGCAAACTTCAATTGAGGAAAGGGTTATAAGTATATTTCGGTTAAGTTGCCATTAATAGTAATTGAGGATAAAAAAAATTTTTTTTTTTTGGCTGTCACGTGTCACAGATGGATTGTCTTTTTCAATTTTTTATGTTGATGTCTTGGGGAGGTGCACGTAAATGATGTCACGGTTTTGATATCAGAACAGTCGATGTATTTCTCAGGGAATTATTTAAATTTGTTCGTAATTATTCAGTATGGAAGAAATTTATCGCTTTTTTTGGTGTCAAAACTTTGATTTCACTAAATAAAGAAAAATAAAGTTTGTGAAAATTCTTTTAATTAATTCGACTTTTTTATTTTTCGTTTTTGGCTTTTCTTTCTTTCCCCTCGAGTGTTAGCGAAGGAATCTGTTTCCATCGGAATGAAGTCTTGTTTTTCTGTCAACAAGATGCATTACAGGGAAGTAAACCTCAAACTTTAAGGGGAAGTTTGTAGTTTCGCATGTCGCGCACACACACCAAGCATTAACTAGAGTCAATATTCACCCAACATGAAGGCTGCTAACGATTAAAGAGAAAAGTTTTAGTTAGGGCTCAAAGGAGAACAATTGAACGGATATTGTAAAACAATCAGCCCAGTTGGTTTATTTGAAAAATAAAACGAAACGTCATTCAATTGGGGGAACTTGGCGGATTTCAACAACAACAATGTCAAATGCAATTAGTGGCGTGCGCAAATAAAGGCACGAGCAGTGGGTATTTAATTTGTAAATTAAGATTCGATTCTCTCAAACTATTTCGCCACTTTTTGTTTTCTCTTTCGAAATCTACTTTTCATTCGACCTGCATGAGTTTCATCGCCACTTGTCACTTTAGAGCCCCAATGGAGTGGAAGAAATGCTTCTTAAAGTGTCGTAAGGTCGCGAGAAACAGTCGTTGGGATTCTTTTTCTGAAAGTTTTAGTAGGAAAATCGTTGCGCGCTTACATTTCTTTCTCTCTTTCCTGTTTTCTTTAGTTGGTTTATTTTTTTTTTCTCTTTAGATTTTATCTTAATTAATGCATCATCTGGACTTGAATAATTAGTACTAAAAGGTGGAAATGTTTTTTTAAATTTTTTTAGTTTTAATTTTTGGCAATAAAACAAAAAAAATGAAATTTATGCGGGCGAGGAAGACTTATTGTATTGACGGTTCTAAAGTTTTGTGATTTATTTAAAAAAAAAATTTTTTTTGTTAAAAAAAAAATTTTTTGCTGATAGTCACGTGAATAAAAACTTATCACAAGGATCTAATGGGAATGTCAAAACCAGGGACCAGATTCACTAAAAAATCGTTTATGAACCGATAAGCGATGACTAACGTCTATGCAAACATCAATTTAAATAGTTTCATTAGTAAAAAGTAAAAAAAAAGAAGTATTTATTAAATAACTAATGGTACCTTTCGTGCAATTGCAAATTTTTTTTGCCAGTAATGCTGTGCAGTAAAGCACAGGGGCAGCTTACGAATCGATTTCTAAATTACTCAAAACTGAGAAAGAAATTGGTGAAAATTAAAACCCCAGAGAATTTCCATTTAGATACAAGAAATGTAAGTTCATCACTAAGTATACTTTGTATTGACGTCTTTGTAAATGTGCTTTTATGCCATTTAAAATGCAAATCATCGACACAAAGCCCTAAGGGAGGTGCGTGAATTATTCACCACTTACAAGTGTAATCAATAAGGAATCGCGTTTAATATCTCAAGCAAGCTTGTTTCTAATTTTTCCTATTTTCATATTCCCTTTAAGATTGTCAAACTTTAATTAAGTCTCGAAGCTTATTCTCAAAAAGTGCAGTGTCATCAACATACTCCGGTAAAGTTTGTTTAAAATCGTAAAAAAGAAGTTACTCTTGAACCCTTATTACACGCAAAGGTTACACACACGTCACCTTCGAAGGTAGTACTAGAAAATTAGTATTTGTGCAGTAAACAGCAGCCAAGTTTCAGTCGATGGTTTATTTTCGTCCGAATGTGTCATGCACTTGTGCCTGTTACTGGGGAAAATCTATAGCACAATTAGTTTTTCAATATCAAACACCACGAACTGATCGTGCCAAAATTGTTTTATTATTTGCTAATTTATTCTTTTAATATCCATTCGGCGCACTTTTTCTGTACTCCAATTTGTTTGAATATTAAGTGATAGTAAATTGAAAAATGACATCAACGCTGGATGGAATTTTCTTCTCAGTAGTAATATACCGAGCACGCCGAGTAATTGTCAAATAATTAGGTCCGCACGAATCTTTTTGTCTGACTCGTGCCCTGATCATATCTGACAAAAAGATGAGTGCTCACCTAAATTTGACAATTACTCAAGTGCGAGGTGTATTTTATAAGAGAATTTATTGATAGAAAATTGGAGAAACGACTATGAAGAGTTCAAATGGGATCAAAATGCCATTTGTATTTTGGTTGTGAAAACCCATAACAGATGGCCCAAAGGACAAGCGTGCATTTTCGAAATGGTGAATGAGCCACCTACAGCCACCAATCCGAAGGCGAATGGGGTTTGTTATGCGCTTCGGGATTGGTCGGACGAACCATGGCCGTTTTGTTACGCCATTCTCATTGGTTGTCAAAGCACCAGGGAACATTATCGAAACTAATGGTAAATTCTCATTTTGGTTTTTGGTTATCTTAGTTAACAATGCGGGTGGGCAACTGGGCATGCAATTTGTTATGTCAACAGGAAATGTAAGCGAATTTGGTTATTGGTGGCATTAAAATAAATTGAAATAGTAATAAAAAATATATTTTACTGGACTAAATTCGCTTTTAATTCGTAAACAAAGCAATTACGTTTACTTGTAAAGTGAAGTCATTATCAAATGTCAATGGTGATGTTGATTTCTTTTCTTTGCTATGGGAACAATAGGATTTTAAAAACTGTCATTAAGCGTCTTCGTGTTGTGGGTTTTCAATGTAGAAACAATGATAAATTGGGCTTTAGAATTTTAGATTAGAAAGTTAGATGTTTGTGAATTTTTTTTTGTGATTAGAAAGAGTAAAGTCGAAAAACTACTGGAATAAAAACGAGGACTTCAATTAAATCGGAAGTAAAAACAAGGTTGAAAAAATTAGTATTTTAATCAAGCAATCAAACACGTGACTTGAATAATCACTAAAATCGATAAGTGCTGTGTTTTGTAACCATCCTATTCCACTTATTGGTGTTTAGCTCGGATACGGGTAGTACACCTAAACAGGATGCACCTGTGTGACGTCAGTTGTTTTTGTTTTGTTTTGGAAAAATAAAAAATATGATACAAAAATTCTGGAAATTTGAGTATGTAAAAATACCAAAATAAACTTTTTTTTCGCTGTTTTTGTTCGAATTTCTAAGGATGTTGGTGAAATCGTGACTCATAACAAGAGAATCGTAAAAACACAGGACGGTGCTAACATTTATTGATTTCTCATTAATGTCGTGTTTCGTCTTTTATACCCGCATTATAAAGGAAACAAAAAATCCACCCGTAAAGTTTATCCATAGCGTTAATTAAAAAATCTCGAAAAGTCGAATGGAGAAAAAGCCACAGCCACTCGTGAACTATTTTCTGTTTTTTGGAGATAAAGTCGGGACCGCACGTTCCTGTCATAACGCCATAGAAAAGCTTTTCCTGTTTCCACCAAACTGACACAAGTTTGTGGCAACATTCGAAAAAACGTCTCAAAAAATATTTTTTCCAAACGTGAGCAGAAATACTCACGAGGATTCACACATTTTTGCACTCGGATTTGCGATAAAATACATTCCCATGTCGCTTCATACGTTCCGACATTAATTCTTAATTTGGTCGAAAAGTAGAAGTAAAGACAGTCCGGATCAGGAATCGACCGCCACTTTTTCGTGCAGCCGAGGACACTATCCAAACAACAGACAAGCAAAATCCCTTTTTTTGCCTATTCTTCCACTATATACCCTTGATGCGATTTCGCCACTTTTTTGCGCAGATCGAAGTTACGAGGCCATCACGTGTTGGTTTTTGTAATCCCTGGGCGCTGCACTATGGATCTGCAATGCGTGGATCCCTGCGGATCCCTGGAATTGTTGTACATCTCGGATATTAACGACTAAATTAAGTTTTGTTCTAGTAGATACTTAGGAGTGAGGAAATGGTCGTGTAACCACATGTGCCGCATCGGCGTCTTTAATATCCACAAGTGGAGCGAAATGTTGAGATAGTGGGTGAGATCCTTCTGCCTCCCTCTCTCTCTCTCTCTCTCTATTTCTTTTTCTTTCCCTAATGGGTCTTTTTAGCAGAAATTGGTGCCAAAATTTTTCACTGCCACTGCCCATCTTGGTTGAACATCTGCCCGAGGAAATAAAACGTTAACTATAGTTGGGTTTAACTGTCAAAAGTAATATAAAATAAAATAAAATAAAATGTGTGTGTACACACTCTTAAAGGTGCCGTCAATATTTTTTTTTTTTTTTTTTTTTTTTTTTTTTTTTTTTGTGGAAAAAGTTATTGCTGGGTTTTTTTTTTTCATTTTGTGTCTAGAAATTGACATTTTTATTAGACCAAATTGTATTTTATTTTATTTTTTATTAGTTGAAAACAGTCGTAAGTTGAGATTTGTGGGGTTTACGTTGTCCAGACATTGGGGGATTGGCAGAAAGGAGTTTTGGGAAGGAATTTGGGTGAATTTTACATTTGAAATAATATTGAAATAATGTTTGTTGCACAATGCAGAGGATAAACGAAAAAAGGAAGAAATCAAATCGATTTCCGAGCGCAGCAAAGCGCTGGTAATGTCTTATCATTTGGAAGTTTTGTAGTGTATGTTTGGTGGAGTATGGAAAACCAGGAGTTGAATGTGCCGGTTTGGTTGGCAGAAGAACTAACTTATCTATGGAACTGCATTTGAAAGCGGAGCGGAATTGAACGATAAAATCAATATAGTAAAGATAAGTTCATTTTTTCTTCTTAAAGTTCATAGATCCTAAACTGGGAATTAAAATAGATTAAACCGATTACGCCAACGTCGAGATGTATGCTGGGATTAAACCGCAAATTGGGTCGGATGTTTTCAAGTAATTCGCGTGTTAACATCGGATTACATCAACAATAATGCATTATTAATTTAAATCAAACTAATTTTATTTCTAAAGGAAAAAGTAAAAATTAATTTGTTTTGGATTAATTTAACCGTTTTAAACAATTTTAAAGCACGCTTTTCAGTATATAGTAACTGCATTCAAAAAGTCGTGTTTTAAGTGTTTTAGATGTTTGCATATTTTAACATCACAAAAGAAAAACACAAACATTTAAAACACTTAAAACACGACTTTTTGAATACAGCCAGTGATTTATTCGTGTGTTAATAATATGTGTTTTTAATGTTTGGCCTATATAATTACTGGTGAGAATCTGGGATGATAAAAAAAGCAATTCATTGCATCACTATGCAACAACAGATAGAGAATAAGCGGATTTTTTCGCTTTATATTGCGCACACTAAACCCTTCTTGTTTATACTAACCATATAAGGGATTAATCACAACTGGCCTTTTTGCGATAAGAAGATTTTCTTTACCTTATAGGAAAACGAATGAACACTTGGGCACACCCTCGAAGTACCTGCTAATACGTATTACACTTTTATATATTTATCTTGTGTTTATTTTATTTTTATTGCCTAATCCAGTCTAGATGCAATCATCCGAATTGATTCCAATACCGCAGCTGGTGATATAAAAAGGAATTAATTTCAACAGAAAGTTTGTTGGCTAAATTGTATTTCCATTCAAATTATGTGGCATGTGTAACGTCCATAAAAATTGTATGATATACACAAAGTTTCTGCTATCACTCGGATTCACAAAGAGCCATCTGATGAAAGATAAAAGTTTTACTACTCCTTTTTTTTATATGTGGAGTTTCAGAGCAACACCATAAAAACTAAAGACAAATAAGAGCAGCCACGGAGTTATAAAAAGGTGTCCCATGTTTTCGTGTGCCAATGTTTTATGTCGCTGTAATCGATTAGAAAATGTGGAAAAAACTTTATTTTTTAGGGGAGAGTGGGGGGGGGGGGAATCTGAGTAAATTATGATATTATTATTAAGGCCGATGCTATTTCTACACGAAATCGTCTAGAAATAGCACGCGCATTCAAAAATCAGAGGATTGTAATTGAAAATAAGAATTGGTAATTTTTTTTTTTTTTTATTAAAATCTATTTACCGATTTATAGAAAGACATACATTAATATACTTGGTATTAGTTTTGTTTTTAAACTAATTGGTTTTACTTTTGTCTGTAAATCATCGTAAACTTCCCAATGTTCAGTACTTCTTCTGCACACAGCCAGAAAATGACCCATATCACTGCCGATCAAAGGATGGATAAATTGAATTAATCCAGTTAACACATAGTTTTTTTATTCTATCGTTAGATTTTTACGTATACTATCGAGAGCTATTTCAGGTATTCTAAACAGGACGTCATTCGAACTCTCATAAATTTCTAGAAATAAATCAGTCTCTACTTTAGTAACAGATAAAACACTTTGTAGATTTTCAATTCCTGAAGAAATTATATTAATACTAGCAATTGTTTTTTGGCAATTATTTGCATTAAAAAGAGGATTGTGCATCTGCAATCAATTACACATAAGTTTCCACGCACCGGTTCTTTTTTAAATGTATTGACAAGAATTTGGCTCGCTTGATGTAAATAGCTCTTTTCACCTTTTTTTAGTAAAATTTGGTCGACAATTGTAATAATTTCGGTTGGTTTTTTGCTAACATCAGTTCTGTATTTCGTGTAGAAATAGCATGTGAGCTATTTCTACACGATTTCGTGTAGAAATAGCACGTGGACTATTCCTACACGAAATCGTGTAGAAATAACCACTCCGCATTATTAAAAATGGGACATTCGAATTGTCGAATTGTCGAATCTTAAAAAATATTCGAGATTCGAATTGTCGAATCTTCGTGCGTTTTTTTTTGTCATGCGAATCGTTTGAATCTTAACCTAAAAAAAATGTTAAAACCTTGGAAATACCGGTATTAGTTTTAACTCTATTGATGTTCTACAGAAGCGTTCACTGACAAAAAAAAAAGCTAATTTTTGCAATTTTGGTGGTGCCTGAGCTAAAATTAATTCCTACAACGTCATCACCGATTTTCAGATCATCACCGATCCAAGTCCAACACTGATAAACTAGCCAATTTTGGTCGTTTAGCTTAGGTTAGGTAGATTCGTCTAATAATTCAAGTTAGGTTAGGTGAGGTTAAGTTAGGTAATTGGCGCATTTATCGATGTTTTACTAGGATTGATGATGGGCTGAAGATCGGCGATGACGTTGTAGGAATTAAAACTTGCGCCCCGCACACGGTGCGAATCATCTCCATTTAGCAGCCTAATTTTCCAGAAACGAAACCGAGTAGAATTATCGAGAACACGCACGAACGAACTAGGCACAGGTTAACCAGGGCCGGATTATCAAATAGGCACAGTAGGCACCGGCCTAGGTGCTTTATATTTTTTAGGGCCTCAGCGCACAAGAAAACGCCAGTAACGAAGCTTTCTGTGAGTTAGTGCGTTGCGAGGGGGTCCCTAAGATTTCGACAGCCTAGGGGTGTCCATAGGGTTTAATTAGGTTCTGTGCCCGGATCACCAATATAAATTAAAAACTTTTAATTGTAAATAGAATTCTTTTTTCTTATTACTCGGTATAATTCTTGTATGAAGGATTTGAGGTTTGGGAGATTTTAGTGATTCGAGGATTTGGATTCGGATTCGAGAAAATTTAGGATTCGTTCCGCCTTTAGTTATTATTTGTACCATTAGGAGTGAACCGATCTTCCGCTTTAGTTGGGTTGGATTTCTTAATGAGTGGCAGTTGCAGTATTGCGAGCAAATGAATGCTCTTACGAGGTGCAAGTACACAATATATATAATGAAGGGAATGGCACACTATCCACTCTGCAATTGTAGTGTTTCGGATATTTAATTTAAGACTAGAGTGCTATACAATTTGCACGTGCTTTGTTAATGCGTATGGGGTGCCATGGGAGAAAAGTCAACTCGAAATTTAAATGCCAAGTGCTCAGTAATAAAACACTGGACTAGAAAAAAGTTTCTAAAACGTAAGATGATTTTTTTTCTTTTTTCTTCTTCTTTTTCTTTTTCTTTAATATTAAAAAAATTATTGCAAAGGCACTGGAAAGCTAGTTTCGGAGTGTTTTATGTCCTACTCATTTACACCGAGGCATTTTCCCAGTGATTCATGGCGCCATTAATTGTGGCAGCCAATTCTTGCCTTCAACAAAGCTGCGCAACAAATCTGAGCCAATGAACAAAGCAAAACAAGTGTTTTGGATAAATAAGAAAATATATCAACCAATATCTAGTAAATTTAATTTTTTTTTTTTTTTTTTTTTTTTTGGTGGTATTATATTTCAGGAGTTGACACAAGTGATTGTGTAAGTCATTTTTTAGTCACTTTACAAAGGGGTTTTTAAATGCAAAGAAATTACAGATTATTCAATTGTTGTTGATTAGTTTTAGTTATTGCAGGCGTTATGCAGCAGTTATTTTAATTAACTTTTGGTATTGAGATTTTAATGGTCACATTTTCGTGTTAACTGCCGTCTGACAACAAGTAAACTGAGAATAAAAAAGCAAGTGTTATTAAAGAACTCGTTTTGTGATGTAATAATGTTTGAAGCGGCTTTGCTGCATAACTCACCAGTTGGATAAACGCACTACATTAAAATCGCAGTAGTTGTCGCCTTGTAATTTCGATTTATTGCGGATACAAGAGGAGAGCAACCGCACGAGAAAATTGTCAAGAGATTTCGAGGTGATAATTTTAAATTCTATAATAAACGGCTTGTGCTAATAGTAAAAGTGATGGGTGAAATTTGCATGTGACTTGGGGCTGTTGTCCTCTCGGCACTGACAAGGCGGAATTAATGATGATTAACAAGTAGTAAAATGGAGTTTTGAGCTAATTTATTGCGTTTATTTTTTAGACAGACGAAAGGGGGAGTGAGATTAGATGTTTTGGTTTAACACTTTGATTTGATAAGATTGACAAAACCAACGACTATCTTGGTTTTTTCCTCTTTTTTGAAAAGAAAAATAAATTGAATGGGTGTTTTTTTTTTGGTTTTTTAGTTCAGTACAAAAAATATATATACAAAATAATTTTTTCTTTCTTCAAATTTTAAATTTTTTTTATCCGGTTTTTATATTTCCAGCTGTCAGATTCGCAAGAAATAAAGTTTAGATTGTATCCAAATTCTTTTTCCAGGTAACTTGTTACATAAGTTCCTGGAAATTGTGGAAATATCGGTTACCGTGCACTAAAAGCATTTTTATATTTATTTTTTTTTTTTAATCTGTATTTTGTATCAAACCGTTCGATAAATCATTACGTATTCACTAAATTGCTATGTGAAGTGATGAAATGTTAAAGCAAATAGAATTCTCGAATTTCTATTACTAAAAATCAACATAAAGATATGAAATTCTTGTGTTTTTTTTTTTTCGTTTTTTTTTTTCTTTTTGTTTTATCTTTTATTTTATTTTTTAACCGAACTAAAGCGAACTTATAGTTGCAACAACACATAAAATCGATATGCAAAAGTTGTCAAGTTAATTTCCCTTCAGCGTGGAATGAAGCCAAGGGTTTAGTTGAAGGAAAATTACAGATTAAACGTCGGGTTTAAGGTGAACTCTTAATTCGACGGGAATTTATGCCAAGTGATGCTTAACATACGCACCTTTGAAAAAGGCAAAATTTAAAAAAAAAAAAATTTAAAAAATTTTTTTGCCAATTAAAAAAATGACAAATGAATGAGCAATTTGGGACCTACATGCAAGTAAAGCAAAATGAGATTGAAACTTGCTTCCTTATTTGTATTCTTCATTCTACTTGTTGAAAGAGGTAAAATGTGGTGAGCAATTAACTGAGAGGTTTTAAAATTTCACGAGTCAATAAAAGCTGATGTAATGGCAAAGAACTTGAGCATACATTCAAATCCAATAGCAATTTCATCAGTTACCGCTAAAACAATCCATAAAACCTCGAAAACTGCATGAAAATAAATATACACACACACGAAATCGACGTGTAGGTCTTCGACTTTACAATGAATTTGCTATAAGTACCAATTAACACTATACGATGTTTCATTAAGAGGTTGGACGTGCAGTTTGAAGTACTGTTCGCTGTGAACGGCCTAATGCAGTTGAGTTAAAGGTCGGGTGCACTTAGTTGGTCAATTACAATTTATGGAAATACAAATTTGTATAAATCAATTTGCGCAGCATCGACTTAAAGATTGTGTTCGTGGTGTGATTCGTGGGAACTCGTGCCAAGTGCGACGTCACCGAGCCCGAGGTTTCGAGTGTGCACAGCAGATCGAATTTCACAGCAATCAAAGAATCGGATCGGATGGGTTTAGACCTCGGACCACGAACAAAGTTGACGAACAGAGTTTGGTTTGTTTTTATTGTCGGTAATTGTAGCAAATATTTGCATTTCGCGATGAATGACAATGATTTTCCGAGCGGAGATTTAATTTTCTTTCGGATTGATTCCTCGCCCGTTGGGACGAGATGGCAATAAAATGGGAGAATAAAATTCGAAACGGGTGAAAAAAAGGTATAAAAAAGGAATAAAAGAAAGAAAGGAGAGTATCGAATGAATTAGTGTATCGATTCGTTCAAGGATGGGGTTTTCAGATGGAAATAACTTCTTGGTGTTGGGCACGATCGAGAGCTGGATATTGGCACATTTAACCCGATAGAAATCACGCGAAAATGTCACGGACAATTCCTTCATTCATTATGGAATAACGCAACGGATAGCACTGCGGGGATGCAGGGAGCCCCCGGTGTCCAGAGACAAGCACTAATCACAGATCCATCTGCAGATTAATTAACGAGGGCACTTGTAGTTTTATACTCAAGTTTGTGCGAAGACCACATGATGCTGTTACCATGGCGACAATGTTTCGATGATTTTATTTACTTTTCGCACGTTATTCAATCTGGAATCGCGTTTTTATGCAGGAAAACTTAGCAGTGTCCAACACTGCGAGGCCAAGGACCGGGTTTTCAATAAAAACCAATTTGTTTTCATCTGTTGAAAGCAGCACCGGTTGAGGTCGCTTTTCTCAAATTGCTATTTTTTTTTTTTTTTTTTTTTTTTTTTTTTTTTTTTTTCAATTTCTTTTGACGAAAACTGAAAAGTGACTAAAGTGAAATTGGCAGGAAAGTGGATCGAAAATTTAAATTTTATTTTATTTTAATTTAATTTTATTTTATTTGTAGTTTGTAAATGGAGTTTGATATAAATTTTTAAAGTTTCTCAGATCACATTAAATATGACACGAAGTGTGGGAATGGGTGAATGATGTTTCTGTACGGCTCAATGAGGATTAACTGCAGGTTTAAGCCTTTATTAAGCTGCATTAAGGTGCTCATTCGACGCACTGAACGAGCAAAATTGGTTCGAACACCGCTAAGTTCTTCTAATAAGGCGTGTCTTATCTAAAACACTTCAAATACCCTCACGATGGCGACCGATAACATCAATCAAAGAGCCTAATAAAAACAAACCATTAAAACTAAAGGTTAAAGTTATTTTCTAGATCTGCAGACACAGTTTATATTCTATCTATGATTACTAAAATGCTGTCACAACCCAAAAAAAGCCGTGGGTGTATAAAAATACAGAATTACAATGTAATCTAATGCGTCATACCGTCATCGTATGATGACCGAAATAACTAAAAGATAAAAGATAAAAGTTTAAAAGTTTTTGGACTTTGAAGCTCACAAACTCGACGTTTTGGTTTGCATAAACACTCAATCCTCTGGTGATTTAATTTGGGGCTGTGGAATAACGAAAACAATATTTCAAGCTAGACAGTTGGAGATACGAATATTAAAAAGTGCATTCCAGCAAACAAAGAGATAGGTTTTTCACACCTCAGACCTTGAATTGGCATGGCTCGGCTCATTACACTCGATTTCCCAAGAGTCTCCTGCATACCAACGATAAGTTAGTGGAACGACAACACATGTGGACAAAACAAGAAAATGGGGTCATTTATTCAGCGCCGATAGCCCACTAGCCAGGACCATCTCTTTTGGCTTTTGCCCGCTTTTGCTGCACTATAATCACGTGTCTTGTCTCTGCGAGTGGGCTAAAATCTATACAATCATTCGGGTGATGTATGGACTCTGTACGAGTAGCACGCGAATGGTTCCACGAATTATTTTTTTAAAGGGGAAAATGAAACTGAATGACTCACTTATTGCGTGTTTACATTTGAGTAGGAAATATGCGTGGAAAGCGATCAGTTGGTTAATAGGAGAGAAACGAGAGCCACACAACACTCGGGGTCCCGTTTGACCTTTAAAACCGCTCGTCGTTTTTTCTAACGATTTCGACTGAGAGGTGACACGAGCATATGACATTCCAGCAACGCCGAGTGTTGCGTAAGGAGAACTGTTAGATAATTCCCAACTTACTACGCAATTAAGATATATTCATACGTTGATGATTGCTATTCACGTCATGTGTGTGGCGGCCATTGGAAAAAAATAAAAAATCGCTGCTATTTTGATGAATTATATTTAATTAAAACCGTTCAATCCCGCAATTGAGGTCAGTAGACCCGGAAACGCACCTGAATCTTATCACTCGCATCTATTCCCTTTCCCCCCCCTCGACTAAAACGTGGACTAAATAGAAAATAGAAAAATCTATGGAAAATAATACTCAAAAACGAAGTGTATCTCCGCATGCACTTGACGCATTATTAAACGTAATGACGAGAAATAATGATTTTAATGGTGAAACTGAAAAGCACGTGACATTTGCGGGTTTTCGTGGATCAACACGTCGCTGTTGAGTAAAAGTGAGAAAAAGAAGTAAAAAACTTACACTAGAACATGGTAGCAGACGGCTTTACAACCCCGGGGTCGCTCTAAAAAGTTATAAATCTTGCTTTGTAACTTCCTGTAGCGAACATCCCGCCGAGTGGCCTTGTAGCTGATGGGCTTCCCCAGCAAACTCATCCGTGGGTAATGCAACCTGCTGCCGGGCCGGCGCACCGCGTTATGACGTTTCAAACCGGCAGCCACACCGTTGCTGGGTTCGTGGCCACTTCCGCCGCCACTTCCACCGCCGTCCATGGCATCGAGGGCAACGAACTCGACGCGCAGCGCGCGCCGATCTCCCGTTCGCTCCTCACCTGCCAGCAAAGGTGATTCGACCGTCGAGCTGCACTCTGAGGGCGGCGCTTGCAGCACACGTTGCTCGTCCGGCGTCGGTTGAACGCGCAATCCACTATTCATCCCGCGCCGCGCGAGACCTGTAGTCATGGGAGCGACAAGTCAGCTGCTGCACTTCCCGACATGCACTGGAACACGTGCGCACCTGCCATCAAAGTCAGGTGTGCTGTTTGTTTGTTTGCTCGTTCGCTCGTTTGTTTATTCATTCGAGTCCGGTCGAGCTGGATGGGAGAAAGTGGACGATTTGTCTCAACGTTTTTTTCTTTTTCTTTTTTTGTTTTTTGTTTCATTTGACTTTCTTACCTGAATGTCAAGTTGGGATCGATGAGTTGTGACGTGATCGATCGTGTTTAGCACTCGTGCGCGACTCGGCTGTCTGGTTTGTCGTGTTTACCGGGATGGGGAAACGAGTCCACTCACGCACGTGGCGGGCGCCTGAGTGCGGTATTCCGTAGCTCGAAACAAGTGTCACGTGACGAGAGATATTTAACAAATGACGTCAAGTCTGGTCTCGTTCCAAGTTAGGTTGAGGAGATAGGAAGAACCTGCAGTGCAGTTATAATATATAACTGGTGATGTGAGAGACGATTTAATTGAGAGATGTGGTGTTGATTTATCACTTTGGATCGGCGGACGAAATCGATTGGTGTTTCGGGCTGTCTTTAGTCGTGCGAATCAAATGCAACTGGCAAAGAAAAGAACGAAAAGACCTGTCGGGTTTATTCGAAGTAAACAAACTTTTATTACTGTGAAAACATGTTTAGAGGTGATGACAGCGCTAGTCGACAGACGACACGTTTTAAAAGTTCGAAATAAAAATCTTTTTATCGACCAATATTAGGTTTTTTAAATTTTTTTATTTTTATTTATTTATTTATTTTTTTTGTATAAAATTAATTTAATTTTGTTTAAATTTCCCGTTTTAAAAACAACTATTTTATGTTTTATGGTAGTTTGGCGACATCTAACGACATTTAACCGAAATAAATGAATAAACAATAATTTAAAATGGCGACTTGCAGTTGGCGTAACATTCCCGACTCATCTCTTTCGGCTCCTGTTAAGAACTTGATCGATATTTTCAGGCACAGGTGCGAAGAAAACAGCATCAGTGACGATGACGTTTATAAACATTGCATGGACGAAGACGGTAATCTAAATTGGAAAATCTTGCAATCGGTTTTCTCAATAGGTGCTCGAATTTTACGAGATAAATAAAAAAAATAGAAACACTTATTCTGTTTTTATTACAGACATAACTAGTGAAAGCGCAGAATGGTATGCAAATGCCGTCGGTCGTTTATCACCAGCAATACTAAGGATTTCTTGCGCTGTGATGCAACTCGAGGAAATAAACGACGAAATTATGTCACAATTACAATGGACGGGCAATACCGAAGTATTACCTTTGAAGAAAATCAATTTACCATATTTTAATTGCTTCGATTAAATTTTATTTTAAGGCTTTCCACAATTGTTTCCAACAAATGAAATCGGGTAACTCTGTGCTCGCCATGCAGCTCATGACGTGCGTTTTAGACAGGGCGTTAGGCAATGTTCGGTCGTTTTATTTACTTACAATTGCATTGTAATGAATTGTTTTTGTTCACGGTTGGTAGGTTTATTTGATTCGGGACCGAGCGGTGCCGTTTTTACTAAAGGATTTACTGAGCTGTGACAACTTGAAACACACGATCGGTGAATGTCCCGTGAGTTTGGAAATTAAGGGAATTGGATGATTTCTGATGGGTTTTACTGTTGCAGATGCAGATACTTCGGGTTCTAATAGGACCACCTGTTTCGCTTAATTTGAGGAATCTGGTCTGGCATGGGTTTATTGCACCTCTTGAATTGCCTATGAAGTATTTGGTTTTTGTTTGATAGCAAAAACATTTAATTAATTGTTTTTCTCTCTGCAGTTTCTGTTGGTTTTTATTTGCTGTTATTGTTGGTATAGGAAATATACTTAAAACAAAAAAGGTTCCACGGAGAATGGGGTTAGATTTGCCGCAAATTAAAGAATTGGTCGGCAAGTTTCCGATACTGACGGTCGGAGAAGTGAAAAAATTCGAAGACACGATGCATTTTTATCGGGTTATTCCGAAGGGGTTATTATCTAGTTGGCACTTGGCTTTGCAACAATTTATAAGTAAAAAGTATTTAAATTTAAATTTATAATTTTTGTGCAGGAAATAATTATTTTGTAGTGTATTAGTTATAGCGATTGTGTTGTTCATTTACTGCCATTACTTGAAAATGTGTTGCGGCGAGTATTTGCAATAGTTAATGGATGTGGTGAACGGTTGCTCACCGCACATGTAAATCTGGATTTGACGAATTATTTAAAGTAGTTATTTTTTAATTGGGATTTATTTTTAGTTGGCGGTGTTTTATACAACATTTGACGAGGTAAATTAAGTACTGAATCTTGAGATAAACACTTTACACTTAGAAGTTTGATTTTTAGATATTGGCACAAAATATTGATGGAAAAGAAAATCAATTTCGATCAGTTGTTGGCGACAATTTTTTGGTTAGTTTTCCGTTTTTTTTAATTTATTTATTATTTTTAATAATTATAATTTCAGATTGTATTAAACGATCTATTGATGTTACCAAATGGGCCACGATTAAGGGACCATTTAAGTCACGGAGAAGTTGAGACTAGTTGCGTAACTTTGGATTTGGCGAACCACGTAACGTGCATCGCCATCTTAGCGTGTGAAATTGCACACAGTTGTACGGAAAATTATGTGCATTATGTACGTTAGGCTGAAACGCGTCACGGGATGTTGGAATTAATTTTTTTTTTTGTATAGATTTGCGAACTTTTTCCAAAACTTTCCGAATGTGTCGAAAATTACGAACCAGCATTTCCTTTTCATTGCACGTGCAAATTGCAAGTAAGCAATATGAGCGTTTAGAATCCGTTTTTCCATTCGTTTTCTATCGTTAATTTTTAATAGATTCAGCAATTAGTGATTAGTCTGGATTGTTGGAGAAACTGCACGGTACTTAAAGGGAACGAAACACTGTCATTAGCAAATTTAGAACAAATTGAGATTCAAGAATGTTTACCTGCTTCATTAACTCGGTATGATGCAATTTGAGCGTGATGCTATTTGAGTTATGCATTTTTAAATAATTTATTACAGGTTTATAGTCCTGAATAGCGATATGAATTCATTACTAGAATCGTTATCATCATTAAAATTTGATGTACTATACCGACCCTCGGTCGAATTAGAAAAAATTGGTCATGTTGCGAGAATTTGCATAACTTCTTGCGCATTATCGGAACAAATTCAAGAAAATGTGCAATTGCAAGGCCAGAAAATGGCGAGACATGAAATGAGATCCCGGAATAGAGAAACTTACAATCGGATGCTCAAAGCGTATGACAGAAATAAAATAAAAATCGGTTTAGTGTTTATTTACATTTTGCTTTTTTAGAATTCCGACAATTGGCGCTGCAATGCGGATAACAGCGACAGTTTTGGTCGAGGAATTTTTAAATTACGACAACGGAATTTGCAATAATAAGTACATTTTTTAGATAGCGGGTTTTCTATTATTAACATCATGCGTTTTTAGGTTGTTTCGATGTTTGTCGCATTACATCGACAACCTAAAAGTAATGACGAGTTCGCAGAAAAATCGCTGGGAGGAAAGCGAACGATTAACAACAATTTTTATTACGTCCTTAGTCTCGTCATTTAACTGATAAAAACGTCGATTCGGTTTAAGTAAAGAAACCGTTGGTTAGATGGCGTTGTTTGATGATCTCAGAATTATTAATTATAAAGAAAAGAAATTAGTTTGTACAATAAAATATTAATTTTCTGTTTTTACGCGTTCTCTTTGATGATTACGGCTTGCTTTGAAGGTCCAAGATGCTGAATAAACAGATAAATATTAAGAAATCTTGTTAAGTCAACGATATTACGGGTATAGGATTTACCATGATTCGATTTACCGCGACTCCCCAACCCCTCGAAAACAGTTTAAAGTGCCCAATCCATTAAAAAAACCAGTACGGTTTGGTCGGGGGAGGGGTCAATGGGGCGCAACCCCATCTTTGTTAAGAATTGTTAGGAATTGTTAGGATAAAAGACATGTCAAAATACAGATTCGCGGTAGATCCGAGTCGCGGGTCTCCATTTTCGCGCATTTTCGCACGACCCGATATTGAAGTGGTTCCAGCTGTGTATTGCTATTATGTTTGCTTCGTGTAATCTCCTCTGAAGTTTATAAAGGAAACATCTTTTTGGATATAACCATTAAAAATAGCAGCAAAGCAGATTTGCAGAGAAAGTGGCGTTTAAAGTTGAAATATTGCAACGGGGTTCGAAAAGCGGAAAATTGATTCTAGATTAATCCAAATATTTTTTTAATATCAGCAAAAATTACCCCTGTAATTAAGGTTTTGCAAAGCCAAGCTGAAATTAACTGCGCAACATTAACATTAAATCAATTTCTACCAAACATTTATCAAGTGCAACTATAAATCACAAACAAATATATTTTTTTTAAATTTAATTTTAAATTTAATTAAAAGAAAAACGACAAAAAAGTGAAGAAAATACCATAATTAAAAGAAGAAAAAAATTTGAAATATGCAGAAATTCTTGATGAAATCTTGCAAAAATAAAACATTGTATCGAAATACCGGCTCTGTAGGGGAATATTGATTAATACTTGGAGAAAACTCGACACATTTGGACCAAATTCTACAGATTTTTCTCATTTTTTAAAGCAGATTTCCTGCGTATTTTGTACTTGGAAAATAGATGCGAGTAATTTAGTATCGTCACAACTTTTCTTTTTAAAACAAATCGGCCAGATCGTGAAGCCAAAGAGGAAAAGTAGTGGTAAATGGGATTTCCTTGTGAATGCTAATAAAGTAAAAGAGACGTTTAAATTTGTGGCATTTTTTCCCTCTTTGTAAATCTAAAAGCTCCATTAAGACTGAACTCTTTTTTGTTTTCTGTATAACCTTCGCTATGTTGAACAAGTAATTTAGTCAAGCTCTTAATGCTCTTAAAGTATAAAAAAAAGTAAACTTTTACCAAATTAAATTTCAAGATGATGGAATAAAATATAAATAACAAATTTTGTATAATTTATAACCCTAAATAAAAATAAATAAAATGTGATCTCGAGTCATTTTCAAGTCCCTGGACGCCTAATAAAACAATAATGATAACACTTTTCTTATTTTATCACTTTTAATCAAGTTAAATTTTATCTCGGATGGAAAAACTCCCTAGTACACTTGGGTTTTTTCACGAACATTATCTCTCAAAGACCTCGTGATTAAGTTTTAGCAAACTGATAAATATTTGCGAGTCCCCTGCTGATTACACACTCTTAAACCGAGTTGAAATTCAAGACATAATCAAAATCAATTACAGAGGTTGAAGTGGGACATGTATCTCAGTTTCATTATCTATCTGTAATTGACTGAGCATTTAATAGAGCGCTGAAACATAAAACATATAAACGGAACATTTACAGCAACACATGATAAGAATTAAGAAATAAAATATGAATTATTTATTCGGGCAGGTGCATCATCAAATTAAAATAATTAGGCGTTAATCAGTACCGGGGAAAAGGACTAGATATAAAATAGGTTAGAGGGCTATCATTAGACTTTAATTTCGGGCGGCTTTCACGTTTCTTGTAAGTATAACGTCGGTCCCGCTTGACGCATATCTGAAACGCGGCTGTCGAAATTAAAAATGAAGTTGACGGTTTGAAAAGGGATGTCATGTGTGTGTATAATTACATTCTTACGTATGGGGAGGCAACATTAATTTTTTTTTTGGTTTTGTTTGTTGTTTTTGCATGCAATTACGCTTGAACCTTATTAAATTCGAACAAATTTCCCAGAATGGAAGTGTTGCGTGGAACGAAACAGTAATTACACGCGGAATTTCATTAAATGGAATGAAATTATTTTAAGACAGAAAGAGCTACGAATGCAACTGCTTGCTGCACGTGCGTTTATATTTCAATTGGCTCTACGCTTACATCTAATCGTCCGAAAAGAAGAGAAAACTTTAAAAAAAAAGAAAAAGAAATAAGAAAAAGATTCAGCCTGAAAATAATAAAAAAAAAAAAAAAAGAAATCTTGGTTTTGAAAGCATGTGGATCAATGAAGATGAAGTGGAGAAGTAGCAAAGTCACGCGGTGGTTGGGTGAAATCCACGACAAAATAAAGTGCTTGTTTTTGCACACTAGTTGGAAAGGGCAGAAAGATTTCTTATGAGGATTTTTTTGGAGTGTTTTAATGGTCAAATGGGCGGGAAATGTGGGTTTGCACTATTGTCCAGTGTGTCTTAAACGTGCGTGGAGTTTTCATTGAGTGCAGACAAGAGGATCAAGGACGGGAGGTCGTGTCGAGTGCACGACGTAATAACACGGTCTGGTGGGAGTATTTCTGCCGTTTCTAACTATTTCTCTTATATGGGCTCGTAGACGGGCAACATTAATTGTATTTTTGTTTTTGTTGGAGTTCGGAAAGAAAAATATACATTTGTAGGATTTTTCCAGTTGGAATGATTTATTCCATTTTGTTTTTTATTTATTTTGTTTTATTTACTTAAATGTCAGAATGCCAATTCCAACTTAATTAATTACGTTGGCATCAAAGGTTTTTATGCTTTTGATGTTTTTGTTTGACTATGGATAAAGTTAAGGGGAAAAAAATACATTTAGTTGCACTAATTAAATTCAGGAAGAATTCGATAGGAAAACATAAAATTTGAATGTATTTACCAATGAAGATCCATCGGATATGCAAATTTCAATGCGAGTCGAGGGATGTTTAATGTTGATTCAATTAAACAAAAAAAGTCACTCGATTCTTCGGGATTCTTAATTACTAACACATGTTTTTGAGCGCTTGCGAAGGGATTTTTCATTTATCTTAAAAGGCCCATCTACTTTAGTGAAAAATGAAAATAATTCCTTGGATGACTTTGTTTTCTTCTTCCTTTTATATATATAAATTATGTTCGTTCCGTTTTATTCGCTTCAATGCAACCAAAATTTGCCCGCACAACATCTCTGTCGCGCAGGGAAGCCCAGCGAATATGTTTTTCTATTTATATCTAGTTTGACGTTCTGGCCGGGGATAAAAAGTAACTGACGTCTGTCCCACCCTTTACAGACTTTTGCAGTTATCTTCAGAGTCTGGAGACGTAACACAAAACTATTTTTTTTTTAAATGGAACGCTGATGTGGCTTTAAATTGAATTCATCTCTAGAGAGCATTATAAAAGGTGTGAAAATAGGCGGTAAAAAGTTAATAGAATTAGTCATTTTATGCGGCGAAGTACTGAAACAACGTTATTCAGATCGTCATAATGTGTTTGACACGAGGATAAGTGATTGGGGGTTGCCGTTATGGGGCGCGTGCTCATTCCGAGTGCCGGGGAGGCATGGCATTGTGGGAATGGACACGCAGCATCTTCATAGGCGCGCATCTATGAAGAATAGGCTCGGGTGAGAGTAACTTATATCAGCAGATAAGTGCACGAGCACAACACACTTTCCATTGGCTATGGAAACCGCAATGAAAAGCTCGCAGTCTCTCGCTTGACGTCAGTTACGACAACTTTGGAACGGAACGGCACACGGGAACGGGGCGCACGATGCTGCGGCATGCACGGTCCTCGTCGCGGCTTACATCGGTCTCAGGGGTGTGATAACGGAAAATGAAATTCGATACTAACTTAAGGTACCGTATGTGAAAATAACGCTAAATAAATTAAAATCATTTTAAATTATTTTAAATGTTTTAATTTATTTACACAAAAAACTTTTAGTGTTGTTTGGTTTAATTAATGGAGACCGATACGGCGCTCTTTAAAATTAAGTCACCAAACACGATATTGTACAATTAGCGGGGTGTGTCGTTTTTAGTGGCGTGATTTGTGGCTGTATATGGTGTATATGTATGTGTGTGTTTGCGTTCTCCGCCCAAATCGATGGCAGACGCAGTACACTTGAATTGCACCCTATAGGCGACAGAGAAAGACACGTTTTCTCTTAATCGGATCTAAATTACTTCGTACAGACATCTAATCTGCCACTGGAGTCGTCTCCGAGAATATCGTGGCGTGAAAGAAGTTGATATTTCGTAATAGAATTGATCGTAGTGTGAAAATAAGATAATAACTTTCTGCGAAAAAAGTTAGTCGATCGAATCGAAATAGAAAAGTTTATTACTCGTTTGAAGCATAAATAGTTATTGAAGTAAAAAAAATGAAAACCATCAAATTATTGCAATACTGAAAGAGTTTACAACATGGCAGCTATCCAACACTAGATCCAGATGAAAATGAAAAGGATAAATTGGTTTTAGGCTTTTGGTTTTAGCTTAGCATCAAGTTGGAGCCAAATTGAATATATTTTAAGTACGAACTGTTTGAGTTTGAATTGTTTATAGAAAGCAGGCTTTTAATGGCTGTGGGAAAGTAAATAATGAACTGCTACTACTTTTAATTTTTAAGGCACTGAGCGATACTTGACCAGGTTTTGAACTAGTTTTGCGCGAGTTTAAATCAATAGAATTAAAGTCAGCGCCGTCCTTGAAATTAGTCGACGTCGTCGGTACAAATATTTGTTCGCAAGAAGAACCGTCAACAAATATGAAGACTATTTTAGTCGTTATTTCATTCCAATTTGATACAAGACTCTCGGGGGGTTTGGGAACGATTTCATCAAGAGAACGAAGAAACGATTACAATTTTAGAAGATTTTTTAAAATTTGTTCGTCGAAACTCCGCAGTTTCGTTTTTATTTTTTAAATTGCAGCAAACTGAACGTTATTAATCTTTTATTCTTGAAATGAAATTAATCTGTACAGTAAGTTTGTCGTCTGACTTTAATGTTGGTGATTAATTGTCTTTTGCTACAAAGATAAATAAAAAATAAAACACGTTGAGGTTAAAAAATAAAATAAAATTTATGGTGCACTAACACCAAGAAAAGTAAACATAGTTTATTTTAAAATTAAACTAATAAAAAGTATTGCATTAAATGAAGAGTCTGACTTTAGTGTCGTAAAAAGTTTTATTTGGTGTTTGTTGTGTGATAACGAGTGTGAGATAGAGAAAAAAGCGACGGAAGACGACTTTAGAGAGAGTTGTGTCACCCCCAAGGAGGTAAAAAGAAAATGTTCGAAAAATTGCACAGAATAATATCATGTGATTTACTTAGAGCCTCTAGGGACTTAAAAAAACATTATTTGCTAGCCTGTTTACTGTCGACCGTTTATTTTTTCATTTCATTTAAGTTGAGAAATCGAAGTCAATGTGGTCAGCGAGGCTCCCTTGTTCACATCTCCAATGGCTATTTACGCGCAGTGAAATGTCCGTTCGGTTTTATTTGCAGCTCACTTGAAAACAAAGGCGGACTCTTTGCTTAAAGGCGCTCAAAACGCTGGACTTTGGTCAATATACTCAATATAAACAAAAACGTATTGGTTTGGTAAATTTTTATACAGAAAAAAATTGTAAACACAAGGAAAATCGATGGAAATTAGTGAAAAGTTGTTAATTAGTCAGGTAAACAATCCCTGCTAAATTTGAATTGACTTCGATTGCATTCAAGTTAATTAGCACAATGAGGCGAAAACATCGAGTTGTGCGGGGAAAACAACATTTCCATTCGAATCGCGCAAACTATTTATTGTCAAGCGAATGGAGAAAATTCGATTTTATTTTCTTATCCACTTAGCCGTGACATTGACCAAGTCGACCCTGCCCCAAAACTCGCTTTTCGTAATGGATTTTTATATTTTCTTCCCAAACATTCAACACCACAAATAAATGGTAGCAGCCAAATCTAGCGAGTAAACAACGAGTCATTGACTCCTTCGAAGGTTTAAGACAAGACACGAATACTCAAATGTCATCTTAAACGCGTAAACACAACCAAGTTAGCTCTGTAGTTGTTTAAACGGTTTTCTTAGATGGCAGTGATTAATGGCGGTTCCAGTTGAGCACAAACTTATTATTTATGAGGAAAAAATCTCCCAACTTATTCTGTTTTTCTCCGCTTTTAGCATTGATTTTCATTGGCTTATTTATACCAACCGCACGAGTTTCTATAAAACTTCTTTGAGCGCAGTCAGCTGGAACGTGGCGAGCGATACGAAACTTCACTTCATATTTCCGTAGACACAAAAACCACGGTTGTTGACCAAGAAATATGAGAACTGGGGGGAGGAAGTGGCAAATGGAAAATTGCAAACTCAAATGTTCCACCATTTTCTAGTCATTTCTTTTTTTTTCATTTCCTTTTCTTTTCTTTTCTTTTCAAAATTATCAGTTTCAAATTGTGGTCGTTTTTAAAGAAAATCGTTCTTAATTCTCTCGTGTGACGTGAGAACAGGGTCATGATATAATTAGATAACGTAACGGAGCACTAATTTGATTTTAAAAGCTCCGCCTGAAAGTTGGCTTTGTCTATATTTTGTTTTAATTTACGTTAAAAAACGATTCTGGATTATTCATAATTTATTTTCACGTACTCAAAATCCTCATTAAGCCTTCATGAATGCGAATAAATTAAAATTGGATAAATTTAATTGCGCAAATTAATGAAGAATGTCCAATTAGATTTGAACTCTTTCCTTCATCAGCTCAAATTAAATGCGCAATGAAGCAGAGAGAACACAACACAATATCGAAACAAATTGGGTAGTTGGCAGCAATTTTTGTTCTAATCAAAGAAAATCAGTGAAAGGATGAACCAACAGTTGATAAAATTGAAAAACTGACCTGATCTTTCCAGTTGCCCACTAAAATGTAACTCAAAGAGTAAAAGTGAGGAAAATCAATAAGGCATTTAATCCACTTGAGCTTACTACATCATCACTACAAACACATCTCGGTAACCCGACCAGCAATGAATGCTTCATCATCATTTAGAAATGGATTTTAAAATTTACATACCAACTGGCACTCCCATTCGATATTTTTTTTTTTTTCGTTTTTATATTTATTGTGTCGTACAAAACCGAATTTGTTAACTATATCAATTTCAGTTGTCCGTAATGTTGTAATCTAAATTCAAGTGAAGAACGTGACATGTTTAAATCTGCCACAAATTCTCTTATCAATTGTTGCTTGCACCTGTCAGCTCAAAAATTTATTCGGCTGTTTTAAGTTTGCATTGCAGACGTTAAAAAGAAAAATAAGCGAAAATTTAATTGGAAAATGCTGTCGACATATTTGCCTTGGGAAAAGAAAAATGATAATCATAATAGCGGAAGTTCCATCCGAATGTGGGGTATTTTATCGCCTCAATTCCGGAAATGAGTTTCTGTTCTGCAAAGATGGATCGGCCAGAGTTACAACGAAGTGGCGTGATTAGAAATATGGACGTAAAGTGGAGATGTCTTGAGGAGTAAGTTATTTTCATTTCACACTTTCGATCAGTCGGGAATAGAAACTTAAATCAACAGCCATCAATCAGAAATGAAGGTAACATGAAACGAATAGCAATTTGTTTTCAGATACTAGTACGCTTGTTTTGATCGTTCTTTTGTTGTTTAAAAAAAATTGTTTACATGTTGAGATGTTTCCAAATGTGGACAATGGTGCAGTGAAAGCGCTGCCAGAGGGCATAGCAGCGGCCTTGTAGATTATACAAGGATGGAAACTGTGTTTATTGATTTATTTATGCTAATACGTTACCAGAAACATGTTTTCAAATGTTTATCGGATTATTTGAGAACAAGATGAAACGGAAAAAAATGACTGTTCGAATATAATTTCATACGGTAAGTTTTATCTACCTTTTTCTGCGTGTCATCAATCACGTGAATAATGGTTTTTGCATTGTGAAAAGTGAAAACTCGTGCTGGGTGATTTTTCTATTTTACACTCGGATTGGCAAATATGATTCACAATGAAATCTTTAGAAACGACGGCGATGAATTGAGTGAATGACAGTGACGGAGTAAATACTTTTTTTGCGCAACCGATGACGAATGTGTAAATGTTATTGGAAAATTTAATTTTAATTTTGTTGCAGTAAATAGTCATATTGTTATCGATTTGATGTAAAGCTTCCACCCACCTCCACCTCCTCTTTACACAACTGCTTGAAAAAGTGCTGACAAAATGTGTTAAACCGACAAGAAATTTGCTTGCGAGGCGTTTTTTGGTAAAAATAAAAATAAACAAAATTGAATTTTCGTAACTTTAAAGTTTTGTAAGCAGACTTTAAAGCTTGAAAATCACACTCTTGGTAGTTTCAGTTTGAATTGCTGCAATGATACAAGAAGGAAATGAAGTAAACTGTAGATAAGAGCAGAAATGTGGCGCACAAACTTGGATTAATTATCTGATTACTAAAAATAATGGCTGCCCGGTTTCTTGCAATTAACCAAAAAAAGAAGAAAAAAAAAAAACCCAAATCTTTTCTACTTTAATCTAATTCCATTTTAATATTTATTCACACAGATGACTTAAATGGCTTTAGCCATCATCAACGATGAAAACTCAACAGGGGGGAAACCATTCGGAGGCGCCGCCTCCACAGAAACCGCCTCAGCCTCCATGTCCACGAGCGAAAGCGTGCCTCCGTCAGCCGCCGTTTTGACAACAGTGGTCATCGCCGTTTCCCTTCTTGTCCCCTTCATCTTGATCAGCAACTTGCTGCTGCTCGCAGCCGTGCGACGCTGCTCGCGCCATCGCAACCCCAGCAACGGCTTCGTCATCTCCCTGGCGTCGGCCGACGCCGCTGTCGGCATCTACCTCCCATTTGGCGCCTACTTCGAACTGAGTTCGTCGACTGCCGACTGCCCCAGTCTGTGCGTTCTGCCCTACTGCGCCATCATCGCCGTTTGTGGGGTGTCGCTTCTCAGCAGCACGGCGATCGCGCTCGACAGGTACATCTCACTCGCCAAACCACTCAGGTACAACAACATAATAACTCATCAGACCGTCACCCGATACGTGGCCGCGTTCTGGATGTACGCTCTCGTGCTCGCCTCGACGCCCCTTATCCACGTGCAACTGACCCCGACCGAGACACCCCGGCCGTCGTGCACCTTTGCCATCGTGCACCAAAGCGTCCGCGTCTTTCTCTTCTGTACGCTGTACTGCCCGTGCGCAATTGTCACGTCCCTCTGCTACGTGTACGTGTATTCGATCGCGCGCTCGCACGCACAAGCCATTTCGTCGGTGGAGCAGTCGTTGCGCCAACACGGCGGCCACGCCTTCCATCCGCGTTACGGGCGCACATTAGCTCTAACCGTGGGTCTATTTCTGGGTTTATGGCTTCCATTTCAAGTGTGTATGTTAAGTGATGCAATAGGGGAAACTCGTTTCCTGCACACCTGGATTCACGTCGTTCTGGCGCTGATGGGACTGGCGAACAGCGGGGCCAACCCGTGGATATACGGCTACAGAAGTAGTGAACTGCGCTTGGCCTTCAACCGAATATTAGCCGACGTGTTGGCATGTTTGCGACTTGGACCCAAGCCAGCGCCCACTTCGCTCCAAGTGGACGGATTAGACTTGCAGAGCTACGCGTCAAATGCACGTCTCTTGTGCGCCACGCCGAGTCCAATTCCACGTCCGTCAGTCTCGCCGATGGGTGACAATGATACTATTATAATTGTGTGCGAATCTGTTTTGGACTCTGACACTAATACACCCGAGATTAAAAATCAATTTCTCACGGTTTCTAATCACGATTGATTGTTGCGAGGCGAATAGCGACTGAAGATTAATCAATCTTCTGCTAATCTGCCTTCATTTTTTTTCGTTTAACTAATATTAATCGTTTTTTCCCCTGGTGAAACGTTGTGAGCAAACTCGTGTGAGGTTCATGTATAATTTTAGAGAAGAATAATTTTTTTCTATTATGCAAAGCTCAGGGATAGACCGTGTAACGTGTAAGTGTAATTACCAATTTCTGGTTTTCAAAAAGGAGTATAGGAAATACACGATTAATTGCTCAGAAAAGTGCTGTAAAGGGATTAATTTAGAAGATAAATTCTTCCGAATTATTATTATTGTTTTCTGTTCAGTAGGTAATTAGAATCTGTGCTGGTTCACGGATTTCGATCATTAAAGTGTAGAAACCGCACTGTAATTTATTGGAAATTATTTTTAAATTTATATATTTTGAGTGATAAAATGAATGAGAAAAGGTACGAGAGTTTCGAATGTATAACTTGTACACCGCAATTTTCTGTGAATTTGTCATTTACCAGTGGAAACTGGGAAAAAGTTTACTGTTTTTTCCATTTTGTCAATGTGTGTGTGTGTGTGTGATTTGTGTGTGCAAATATTAAATTCTTGAAACTCAAGTTTAAATTTGAAATTGACCGTTTTCTGAGTTTACTTTTCGCTTGACACACATTTGAATTGTTTTTCATTTCGTTTTTATTCGCCATAAACCCATGCAAGCTTATAATGCGGTCTAGTGGGTTCTCGTGCCACTTAAAATTCAAAATCAACCAATCGCGAGTCGACGAGCTAAATGAATCTCGACACATTTGTATGTGTTTTTCTGCATTTAAATGTCAAAGAGGGCTTTGATTTTTTTCATCATTTGTTTATATTACTTTAAATGTCAGATCAAATTAGCTTTGACTACTGTTGATTTTATATTCCTCCTGATTTGAATGTTGTTCAACATTGGTTCCCCTGTAAATTGTTTAATCCAGTCGTGGTCGTTGGTTTCACAATCACATACCCAATCCAATTCAATTAATTCAATTTAATTCAATTCGATTCGGCTGTTGAAGACGAAATTGAATTGAATTAAATTTTTCTAATCTAGTGTCAGTGCTCTTTAACATTACAACGGGCGGTGCTCTTCAATTTCTTTTGTTTTTAGGAGTTATGACCACATTGGCCACGGGTGACTTGCTATCGCATTCCGCCGTCGTAATTTCCATACATACATTGCTCCCAAATATATTCGAATGGAACTAGACTCCCCCAATATTCAATCTGAAACTTCTTTTTCTAGCTTGGCGCGTTAACTGCAACTGCGAAGTTAGACAATGCAACAATAATGTAAAAAGATTGGTTTTGCTTGGTTAAATGTCTTAATGTAAACAACAAGAATTTGCACATTATTTTTAAGACCGAGGAAACATTCTAACCAACTAAATGAGCCGGGGTTTCTCTTGACTTATTGGAAAATTGCCAACTTCAACCGGGAACTGGGCGATGTATAAATGTTGATGGCTGTGCACAATTTGACGATTCTTTTCTTGGCTCGGCGTAATGAAAACGTATAGAGTAAGCAATATCACGGTGTATCATTTTATTGTCTTTTCATCCCGAGGAATTTATTCCATTTTAATTTTACGATTGAAATTTTAATGTTCTTTCTTAACTCCTAACATAAATCAAAAAGAGCATTTTTCTCGGAATGTATCTGCAAACTTGGAAGATAAATCTCCAACAAGCAGTAAAATGTGTTTTTATCTTTTGGCTCGACAAACTTCGTTCATTCCGAGTGAGTGGAATCAAATTAGATTTTGAAAAGTCACTTATTACTTTTGTTTCCTCAGCTTTATCGGGACAGCGAGCACCAGCTGATAATGAAATTCTTGAGTTGACATCTCACACAGTTACGGAGTAACCAATTTAAGCTTCTCTGCCGTACACTACTCGTATGTCAATTGTATAACGTCAACAAACAAGAGATATCAACATCATTAATATCGTGTTCGGACAATTAATATTCTGCTTCATTACTTCGCAAAATTTTAAATTATTTTTGTGTATAACTTTTTTTTTTTAATGAATTGATTGTAGAATAGAAAATAATCCTTGTAATACTAGTAATAATGTAATATTATCCGCACTCATTATATCGCATTGTCAACAGAAGACTTTCTTATTTTCACCAAAACAAGCCACTCGTGTTTTTCTTTTTTCTTTATTTTCGTTGCACAAAAGAAAGAGAAGCAAATCAAGTCATTGTTTTTTTTTTTCTTTTAGTTTTTTTTGTTACTCAAAAAAAAAATCAATGCTGTGGATGTTTAATTCGAATGAATGCGCCGAAGATAGATTATTGGCCCTAATTGAGTTCATCTATTGATTTATCCAACAAACTTGCAGCACAGGCATGAGTCAATTATTTTTAGATCGCTTACGGTCGGGTTAGTTGAGCGAGTTCGTATATTAACAAGACTTCGCTTTCAATTTTTTTTCTTTAGCTTAAAGTTGTATTGTAATTTGATAAGCATTATTTTTGAAAAATATTTTTTCTGTTGGTTCAAAAAAACGATCTGCAAGTGACCGTCTTCGTTCGACTCGAATGAAGGTTATTGGCGAAGTGTTTACAACATTTTGGCATAGGTCAAGGCTGGATACGAGCCAAAAATAACACATTGGATTTAAACTGCTAATTCGCCCATGAAAAAGTGACTCTTTGACGCACGTAGGTCGGTAAAACAAAAAATGGGCGGATGTTTCAGTAATGGCGACATTGGGTGCAGTTTGCTGTTTTTATGGTCATTTGCTCGTTTTCCCGGTGTTTTTTAGTAGTCGGGCTCATTTTCGTTTTCTTATTTTTATAGTTGCGTGATGTGAATTCATTTTTAGTTGTGACAAATCCGGATATTTTTATATTATCGTTGTTTTAAAGTTGCGTAAGTTGAGATTTGTCTTGAAAGAAAAGCAATTTTAGTATTGTCAACAAGAAATGTGAGTACCGTATGTGACATTTTCCATATCGACAAACCCCGCCGTGGTTTTGTTTTTCAAGTTCAAGGTCTTTGCGACGGAAAACAAAATTGGCGCCAAGTTACAATTTTCGTATCTGAATTTGTAGTTGTGCCGGTAGATGACGCCACGAAACGCCGCTCATTCCCGCGATGGAGTGTATTTGTTTGTTACTGCCCCGGAATCCATGTTCTCGTAATGTGAATCATCTCGATGAGCTACACCGGACCTTTGTGCCTTGTTTGCGCGTGTTAAATTACGACCAGTTCTAGTCTGTCAGTTGCTCGAAATGTTGCGAAAAATTGTAACGCGGATTTCGAAATGTGCAATTAAAAGTGGACGGAAATTGCAATTTTCCACAAGTGCACGTGTAACAGGTCGCTATTATTTTGCACTATTTTTTTTTCCTGCAGCGACTGGTCTTATGTCATTTCATTTTTTTTTCTAGCGGCGGCCATGGACAAGAAACTGTTCACACCGGGGCCGTTGGGCACGAGCGCTACCGTGAAGAAAGCGATGCTGCGCGACTTGGGATCGCGCGACGTGGAGTTCGTAAACACCGTCAAGTACATCAGGGAACAGCTGCTACAAATTGCGGGTATTTAAAATTAGTATGTGTAAGCGCACACTGTTGCATCGCAAATTAAAACTCAACTCACCGTTGTTTATTGATTGTGTGTCTAGGTGTTCCTGCGTCCAAATTCACGGTGATTCCTCTGCAAGGGAGTGGAACTTATGCGATTGAAGGCGTTTTCCACACAGCTACACCTCGAAGTGGTGGAAAAGTATTTGAAAAATGTTTTTTTATTTTTTTATTTTTTTATTTTTTATTTTTTATTTTATTGTTTTATTATTTTTTTAAGGTGTTGGTTATAGCTAACGGTGCGTATGGGTTGAGAATGCAAAAAATCTGCGAGGTGTCCAGCATTCCAGTGCATATGTTGTCGTTCCGCGACGATCGGATGGTGGATTTGAATGAAATCGAAAACCACATCAAGTCGCATTCGTACAGCCTCATCGCTTGCGTTCATTCGGAAACGTCGTCCGGCGTGCTAAATCCGATAGAAAGCATTGGAAAATTAGTCAAAAAGTATTGCTCAGGTGATTAAAGATTATTTTAACGAGTAATGGGTGTTTTATCCAAAAATTTGTCGATTCTAGATACGGACTTTTTCATTGATTCGATGAGTAGCTTCGGCGCCATTCCATTAGACATCGAAGCCGTCGGGGCGACGTACGTCGTGAGCTCCGCTAATAAATGTTTGGAAGGTGTTCCTGGATTTTCTTTTGCAATTGCGGCCAAAAATTCGTTGAATAAATGCAAAGGTTTTTGCGCTTTGTTTGTTTTGTCACCAGTAAAGATAAACTGATATTTTCAAATTGTAGGAAATTCGAAATCAATTTCACTCGATTTGTACGACCAATACATGGGACTTGAAAACTGCGGTCAATTTCGATTCACCCCACCGACGCACGTCATTTTGGCTTTTAAACAAGCGTTGGCAGAATTTATTGCCGAAGGAGGTGTGACTGCGCGAGCGAAAAGGTGAAACGCGTTTTATTTTCGAAGCTCAATTACCGTAGTTTACACTCGCTTCCTCAATCTAGATATCAGGAAAACAATAGATTGCTGCGTGAAGGAATGAAAACGTTCGGATTTAAGGAGTTAGTACCTTCTGATCATGCTGGTTACATTATTACGTCGTTTCATTATCCCAACAATCCGAAATTTAAATTCTCAACTTTTTATTCCAAGTTGAACGATCTGGGTAAAACGAAATGTTTGTTTTATTTTTTTTTTTAATGTATTTTCTTTTTAATTTAGGTCAGGTGATTTATCCAGGAAAATTAACGGAATCCGATTGCTTTCGGATAGGCAACATCGGGCACATTTTCCCGCAAGATATTGCTCGTCTTTTAAAATGTATCGAACAAGTGTGCAAAGAAATGTCGATCTCGATCCCAGTTACTTAGAAATTCACTGCGGTATTATTAGTATTATTAGTGATTGTTTTACTATTTGAAATTTAATTGTCTATACAGTATCGACAGAGATAAGTGATCACTTTCAAATTCCTCGATTTATCTGATTAAAAAGGCATTAAGCCATGTTTTGGTTGTTTATTTAGAAAATAATAATGCACTAGAGCCGGTATATAGAAAATTGAATTGTTTTAAATTAAAACCAAACCTAAATGTTTTCCTTATTTAACCACTTTTTTTTGGCACCTTGAGTGGTTGCCGTAGACATGTTTTACTGTGTGGTCAGCAGAACTCGCAGATGGTTGGTTGGTTTTCCCATCTGTCACAAAAGTGTATTTCGTTGGGGAAAATAGTGATCAGGTCATACGTTATCTTACTTCTTCTTTCTTGTAATTTTCAAGGAACTTATTGTCATTACAGCATCCAAAAAATACCAAATATTTTCTAAAACTTTCGCTCAATTTTGTAAGAATTTATGTTTATACATTAAATATAATGTTACTTGAAATGCATTTTTTGCGCTGAATGTAGATGGTCAAGCATTCACATCAAAGAGAAGGATTGAAGTAAGAATTGTATTTCAGTTGTAGCAAGAGCAATGGCACAAACTCCCGACGATGACGGCGAACGGAAATGGAAAATAGTAGCGGACACTTTTCACACAGATTGGGGCAATTACGAATATAAAACCAGGTATTACTAACCCACTGGCAAGAAAAGGCATTGAGCTGAATGGAGTTGATTACATTTTGCTCAAATTGGGTTTTTCGCATGCCCGAATCATCATTCCGAGATGGGGATGTGGTTAGAAAGGAAAAATCAGTTCAAGCACCATACGCTTCAACGCGTGAGTTAGGCTTTCGATTTTTGTCCCGTTACACTCTGAGATAAATGTGCAGTTATTTATTGTAAATTTAAAGATGAGGGTACATTATTGTTAATGATTGCAATTACCGTACAGTACAGTCCAGTCCAGTCAGGCAAACCTTTGTCAGTTGTTAAAGTTTACGTAAACGTTTTATTTGACCACGACTGAACATTCACTATCTACGGTATGTATCTAGTCATTTTAAATCAGGGCGGTGATACAAATCTTATGGACCTAACAAGTTAGTCTACCAGAAAAGTGGTAAGTAAATTCGATAAATCTGTAATGCATCCTGAAAATCTTACTGCGCACTTGATTTTAAGTTGTTGTTACAGTAGATGTTTCCGTTCTGTGGTTTCTTCGACATTTTGATTGATTTAGGGAGATGGATTACTTTATTTTTCTTTTTAAAAAAATAAAATAATATAAATATAAATATAAATAAAAATAAAAATAAAAATTTTGATTCCACTTTAGTCTAATAAAGTGTTTTTATTTGTCTATACACAGACACATAATAATTGCGCCAAATAACGAACATATCGAACCTATTGAACCACTAACATGTAAAAGGAAAGTAAGTCGACACATGGACGCAAATCCACTCACAAAGAATCCTTGCAAAAAATAGAAGAAAAAATGTGTTAAAAGAATAGGAGATTTTAGCAAACACACATCCGCAGGAGCCACCTCCGGAGTCCGCGGGTCTTGCCCGCGCATCTTCGGGTGGCTCCCCTGTGCGAATGTCTGAATTCCGGAGCACGACCTATACGACCTTTATCAAAGCGTATCGAAATTAGCTTCATGTAGTGTAGATGCGGAATTAATAAGATAATAATAAATGAATAAATGAATAAAATAACAAAACAAGCAAAACAAAACAAAACAAAGAATGGGATTATAAACACAGGTAACATACCATCAAGCTACGATAGTAGACGAAGCAAGGACACTCCAACTAGACTGTTATTAAAAAATTGTTTGATTCGTATAACCTATTTATTACAAATTAATGGTTAATTTTAATTAATTTAAAATAATGGTTCACAATATTTCAAGTGTGGCTTTATTTTCCTTTTAATTTGGACAATAGAATATTGATTTTTATTCAATCAAGAGTAAGCAGCATGTCTCAATGACACATTTTCTATTTCTCCTGAAACGTGATGTTGTAAACTAAAACAACTACACCGTCATTTTAGCTTTTGTTATATCGGGTGCTCAAGTCTTTAAATTTGTTTTTTATTTTTGTTTTCTTCTATTTCTCTGCGTAATTTACATAAAAATCATCCGGAGACGATATAATTAGCGTAAATTTACAAATTGCAAGTTCAAGAAACGTACGCAAGATGAATCTGTGCAGCAGGAAGTCGTAATTATTTCTGGAATATACTGTAAGTATTTTTGTTTGGACATGCAAATGATGCCACGTTACTTTTCCTAATTTGAATTTTGAGTTTTTCGCTCGGTTTTGCTCATTAGTTTTTGCGGCTCGGAGGAGGAAACACGCCGGTGCGTCGAGGCGAGTTTGGCCTTTTGGCACTTTTCATTTAGCTCTTACGGTAGGCTTTTTTATTTTACACAGTCCTTGAATGTTTTTAGCGTTTTGTTTTTTTTCTTCGTTTCATAGACGTTTAATTAAATTTTTGTTTTATCTGAGAAATACGTAACGTTTAGTTTTAAACTATTGTTTTACCTCTCGTCATTTATAGAATTTTGTTAACAGTTTAATTTAAAGCAGTTTCACTTTAGTTATGCTTATGTTATGTGTTCCTGTTTCTAGCTTTAACTTGCCCTTAAGCGGAGGACTAAACTGCAATCATGGACAATTTCGCCATTCGGTGTCAGCAAGGACAATTTCGCCATTCTGTGTCAGCAAGGACAATTTCGCCATTCGATGTCAGCAAGGACAATTTCGCCATTTGATGTCAGCAAGGACAATTTCGCCATTCGGTGTCAGCAAGGACAATTTCGCCATTCGGTGTCAGCAAGGACAATTTCGC